>JAOXYF010000019.1:11637673-11664468 GCA_028565775.1 Sternarchorhynchus goeldii | reverse complement strand
AAAAATTAAACAAACAAACCCCCCCCCCCCCCCCAAAAAAAAAACCAAAAAACATTTTGCATCAATATGCAATTAAGTAAAGAGAAAACAAAAGCTCTCAGGCCATTAAGTGCCCACCTCTTCCACTCATTTCTAATCTAATAATCACGGAAATACGTCGATTTAAAACCCCAAATATATTTAGTTATAATGTGAAAGATGAAAGGACTACATTTCCTTCAGCACGCTTGCAATGTAGGATTTTTTTTTTTTTGTCTGCCTCTCCCCAGGTTTTTAGGAGCGCTATTGACCGGGAGATTTCATCGATGGGGCTTCTGCAGGGCTCTCTTTTAACCCTGTCACTTGATTTTACACACTGTTTCTTATCCCATCCTCGTTCCCGAAGCCTAAGAATATCTAGCACAGGCAGATGCTAGCCGTAGCTTAGCACAGGCAGATGCTAGCCGTAGCTTAGCACAGGCAGATGCTAGCCGTAGCTTAGCACAGGCAGATGCTAGCCGTAGCTTAGCACAGGCAGATGCTAGCCGGAGCGTAGCACAGGCAGATGCTAGCCGGAGCTTAGCACAGGCAGATGCTAGCTGTAGCCCTCTCTGCTGGATGTGAGAGGGACCTGGCGGGGTGTGTTTTTAGTGATAATGCAGACCAAAAAATATCCACTGCCAATGTTTTAAATATCTCTACTTCACTTGAGTGTTTCTGTCATTTCATACTTGTTACTTACTGACCGCTACATTTTATAAGAAAAAACAAGACTTTCTTATAACTACATGTTTAAACAAGGCTCTGTTAAAATCTGTTAAAGCTTCTTTTCAAGCACCTTATCAAATGCCAAGCTACCATCTGAAATCCAACCGGATGTGAGAACAGGATCTGCAGGTTTTTACAGGTCATCTGTGAATGGCTACCTTCACAGTTTAAAGGTCCTGCCTCTGGCAGGACATGAGAGACGTGAGAGCACAGCAGGACTGATTTATAGTCACAAAAAGATTCAAAAAGAGCAAAAGCTTAGATTGAAAGAACAAAGATATAGGTTGTGTATTATATTTTAAACCCATGATTAGAGAATTTCATGCTGAACATCTTTTTAATGTTCCACTGAAGACTAACTGCAATTTTTAGTTCTTTTTCTTCTTTTTTTTTTTAACAAAAACACAAATGTTTATTCCATTGAGACGGATTTTTAAATGAATATGGGCCTTGATGTCTTCAGATTCACACCAGATGATTGTTGTGTTGATTCAGGTTTGATCAACTGTCATTTTCTAGCCCATATCTGGTTATTCTTAATTCTGTCTAAGCATCCGTAGATGGTAACATGATGCTGTTTTTGAAACTGACTAAATGCTTCCATCTGGGCCTCCGTATTATGTAAAAGATAACACCCAACAGAATGTTCTGTGGTATGAGAACAGGAGAGGCAGAAGAAAAAGACGTATGAAGCAGAGTGATGCTTGGAGCCCTTGGTTGGTGTTATCATATACGATTATATAAGTAATTTAACACCCACCAGTATTATTATTATTAAGCTGTTTAGCAGAATTTATAAAGATTTTTTGTTTGTTTGTTTGTTTTAGTTATTCAAACTAATTATGAAAACAGCAAACAGTTTTTTTGTGTTATTTATCTTTTATCTATTTAGCACATCTAAGAGTAAGTAAAAATGCTTTAGTAATAAAAAAAAAAAGATTATTTTTACCAGAGTATTTTTTTGTACACTTACTTGAATATGGGACTTCTGCCCACTTTGCTGTGGACAGATTTCTCAAGTTCAGGTATAATAAGTAAGGCAAACATGACAAAGCTCATTTCTCCTTTTTACATCTCTCATCAACAGCTGATGAGTTGGCAGTAGCTGCTTTGTCTCAGAGTCATTTTTCGAGGTTCATTTGCTCTCCTCTTCCCCACCGGAGATGAGCTCAAACATTGCATTATGTCTGAAAAGATGTCAATAGAAAAACTCAATAAAAGGATGGTTGATACAGGCTTGTGTTCAGGTTCTCCGGTGTCACATTATTGGAATGTGAAGTAGTTCGTATTATTACTGGAGCGTTAGTGCTAGAGGGTTCGTCTTCCTCTGATCTGCTGATCCTCTCACGCTTCATATGGGATGTGTGCTTGCTTCTGCCATCCATGTGACAGGTTCCTCAGGCTCCCCAGAGCCAGCTTAGCCGGATGCTTCGGATATTATATGCATGCACCTTCACACTTCGTCGGTAACAGCCTCCGTTGCCATGCTCCCTGGCCTCGTGATTGGCTCCCTAGCCTCGTGTTTTAAAAAGGCCTCACAGGTCTGTGTGTGAATGCCGGCAGTTGCCACGGTGCTCGTTGGAGCGGCACATCGCCCTCCTGCACTCGCGCTGACACAGGGACAGTTAGGCCGCATGACCACCTTCTTAATCTCGCAGCTCCGGCGTTCTGACACTCTGACGTTGCGCCTCACTTCCTGCCATTCCAGGTCCCCTCCCTTCCCTTTAGGGTTTTTTTTATTTTATTTTATTTTATTTTTTGCAGCGTGCTCAAAAAATGCCACATCTCTTCTGTGCACACGTGTGAATCCAGAAGCTCGCCGTGTCATCGCGATCCGAACCCCCACCCACCCCCATCCTTGTGTCTGCACACGAAATGGCGTAGAACAAGCACCCTTCCAGGATCTGAGTGTCAGAGAGGCTGGCTAGTGTGGGAGGGAGGGACAAGACAGACAGGCTGTAGGTCCAAACTGCATGAAAGGCTTCAGAACAAAAAGGCCTCATGCTCATATGAGCAGGCGTGTTGGGACTCTGCAGCCTCGCTAATCCCTCAGCGTTTTCCTGTGTGCTCACGACCGCTGTGTTTCCTTTTACAGCGCCGCCCAACAACATCTCTGTGGAGGCAGAAAACACCCCAGCACCGTTCAGCCGCTACCAGGCCCAGAACTTCACTCTGGTTTGCACTGCCAAAGGAGGCAAGCCAGCCCCATCGGTAAGTCACCGGTGACCTGTGTCACACACTTGTTTGATGCGCGCATCGTTAGTGTCGTTCATCTTACGACAGTGGAACCCTGCTGCTAAATCTGTCCTCCGCTGACACAAAAACGCACAGCCCTTCCATCCATCAAATGTTGATTTCTGTATCGGCATGCTGCCCAGAGCGTGGGCCACCTAACCTTCCCGGAAGCTGCCAGAGTTCGGTGTCTCCGCGCGGCCGATCCCACAGAGCCATTAACCACACGCCGCAGGCGTCAAGCTAATGTATCCCCCGCGTATCCTGCTCCCTCCTCCGACAATTAAACGGCCAGAGCGAGAGGAGCATGAGGTGAAAACGATTTCCGCCACCCCGCCTGGAGCCCGGTGTCTCAGGAGGCTGAGCCGAAGCACCTCCCTCCAGCGCAGAGACCCAGAGGACACGGCCGATTGCCCCTGGGGGAGACGCCCTCCACTGTCCCACACGCATTACCAGTCACCCCAGCCGCCTCTTTTCCGCACACCGACCCGGACTAACCTGGAGCTTCCTGCCTCCAAGCCGACCCTGTAAGGCAGTCAGGCTACAGTGGAAGTTGCGGTCTGGCTAATGGCATCTCTCTGATGGCAGTGCACATCAGTCATATTATATATATTATATGTGATGGCACTGTTTCTTTATAGACAATAAGCACAATACTTCTGCTACTGCAGGCCAACACAGTAAAAGCTTATGGATTATAACATCTGTATTGTAAGGCAATTCAATAAACAGTTTGATACTGACTCTGTTTTCATTATACAAGGTGCAACCAAGTATCTAGGCATTTTTACTTAACATATTCCACTATTAAATAAGTTTAAAGAGGCTAGGCACAATCAATAATGCCTTATCAGTTATAAAAAATATCAACAATATTAGCATTCTTAAAGGTCGGCTAATCAAATATCCATACCAGTCTGACTGGAGTGCGTAAGCAGACCAGTCTGACGTGGAACAGCCTTTCCTGAATGTTCCTCCCGACTCTCACTACTCCCTCTCTGTGTTCTAGACCATTCCAAGCACATGTCTGCCATTTCAATCTCAGTCTCAAAATGTACAGTCCTTTTTGACATTTTGTGACCTACACTTGTGTGTTTAACTTTTATCCATGGGACACCTGTTTTCTAAAGGCTACAGTTTTATTTTATAACGAAAACTTGCACACAATAGGCCAATATTGTACACAGTACATTGTAGCCTTTTGGAGAGACTGTAAACTAAAGTTCTCTAATGCTCTGTCTCTCTCTCTCTCACACACACACACAAAATCTTCTAAGATAATTCAGACACACTTAGAGGGTGTTCTATTTATGTTTGGAAGCAGGCACAGCAAACGCTTCTCAGCTCTTAGTGGATGTTAGGCAGAGAATTTCAGTTCCAGCTTTCTCAGTCAATACACCTCGTGTGCTATAAAACACACGCTGACAGAGGGTTAAGGCAGTTGTGCATGTTTTATACCAGTTAATTGTAGGCGGTAAATCAGCCTTTGCCAGAACTGTCAGTCAATACATTTCCCAGAACATGTTATTCAGATTTGTATTTTGATGCCTCACATTTTGATGAGATCACATTATATTTCTTTTTACGGCATTTGGCTGCCACTTCTATCCAAAGCATTATAATAGTGACCGGATACTTATTGAGCAGTTGGGGGTTAAGAGCCTTGCTCAGGGGCCCGGCAGTGGGAACCTGGCAGAGGTGAGGTTTGAATTGTTCATACCTAATACATTGTGGTCTTATCTCAAATACCTCCAAAGTGATAATTGACTTAACAAACTTACCTTACTTAACTAATTTAAATAGTGGGTAGAATCTACTCAACATGTCAAAAGCTTTTTGTGCTTTTGTAGGGTCCAATCTTATCTTGTTTGTTCTTTCTTCCCTAAAGCGATATTACAACATGGGGAAACTGAGTCCAGTCCAAACTATATTACATCTCATTTGGAACACTGCCAGCGAGCCTCATCTGTGATTCTAATATGGCCTTATGCCCTCAACAAAACACTGCTCTGAAATCAATGCATTTTTAGAAATAGTGTGTTGACTTGGAAACACTCGTGTTCTCCATGGACGGCTGGTCTCGTGCAGCCAGAGTCTTCTACAGCATCGACGCAGCTCCACGCGCAAGTCAGATCTGGAGAACATCCAGCGTGAGCACGATCACCAGGGAAGTGTGGAGATGCCGAGACCCACACGTTGGCTTTTATCCACTGTCTGATCAGGATTCTGGGGGCCCCTGAACGGCGCCCACGAATGGCGCGGAGAGAAAACATTAAAGCGGCTTCTGAAATTCTGCCACGTCCCTTCCTCCAGATTGGCAGAGAACATTTAAAAATAGTCTATGTTTAGAGAGGCCATCACTAATGGTCTATGTTTAGACACTGTGTGTGGAGACAAAAAACTTTGTGTATGGAGGTAGAAGTCACTGTAGTCAGAGCTTTCATGGTAAAAACATTCCACAAAATCATTGTTATAACCAGCAAAAAAAAAAAAAAAAAGATGTGGTACTTCCTTGTTTTTCTGACACAATATTTATATATTTATCCGTGTAATATAAGTGTGCGGTACAGGAAGTGAGTTGTGTTGTTGTCGAGGTGAACTCCCAGTGCAGGCATGGCTCGCCCCTCACTTTCATGTCCCAGAAGCTTCAAACACTTCAATGCTCTTTTCTTCCCCCCCCCTTTTTCTGAAGTGTCTCATTTAGACTTTGTCAGTGTCACTGCCTTACAGCTTTTTTCTAAATTATCTGCAGTCTCTCTCTCTCTCTCTCTCTCTCACTGCCTTTCACTCTCTCCCTCCCTCCCTCCCTCCCTCCCTCCCTCTTTTTGAACACTTTCTCCCTCTTGGTATCTGAAGGTTTTTCAATAGCAGCTCAAAGAAAATCGGTGCCATGGCTTCATAATTTCACCACCTTCTTCAGATCAATTTGTGAGAGCCGCTGTGTCTATGCCTCAGGATCTGAATGCTAGATCATACGCTGTGTCTTGCTCTTCATTTAACGTGCAGAATTGCTCGCGCTGGCCTGTGTTGTTAAGTCATATCATCTGACAAAAAGCAAATGTATCCTTTTTTTCCCATAATTTTTTCTTGCTTTACATTTCCTGCAACTGTTTATCTGACTGATGAAGGAAGTATGTTTACACCAAAAGAAATATTCCTTAAGAAACACTTGCTGTCTCACTGTATGATTATACACACAGAGGCAGCCTAACCAGCAGTACCATGTTCACATGAAAACTGGAATGATCATAAACAATAATCATTTTCCCAACCTCAGTAAAGCACCCACACACACTGCAGTGCACAGAACGGGTGGAGCAGCTCCAGGTTTCCCTCACGGTGCTTCTTAAAGCCACCAGCCTTGCTTACATACCCGCTGAAGCAGTTCCCAGCACAAGCCTGTGCTGATTGAGAGGAAGCTGGATAATGAAGACTAATAATGGGAAGGATTAAGTGAAAAAAAAAAACAAAAACAGGCCCTCCTGGCTCGCACTCCTGCGCTGTTTCCATAGAAATGATGGCATCGTCCCTCTGAACGATGACTTGCAACAATGTCGAGGAGTGAGCGAGTGCGGTCGCCCCATCACACGATCCACGGCTATTGTCCCTTGTCTAAATGAGGCTGAGTGTCTGGCAGCACATAGAGAGCAGGTGCTTTCATTAGTCTGCCATTCATGAAGACAGCACGGCACGCTGTGCACCTCTGGCCTCCGCTCGCACCCGAGCCTACGGTTATGTATTTGTTTGTTTGCACAGCCCATCTGAATGAGTGGGAGCCTCTGACCGTCCTCCGCCTCCACCCAGCTCCTTAGATTCCTCCGTTTCTCCTCCATCCACTCCTCCACCAACCGCTTCCCCTCCACCCGATCCTCCGCTCCTTGATCCACCTACTCCTCTTCCCGTTCTTTCGTTCCACCCCTGCTCTTCCTCCAACAGCTCCTGAATCCTCCTCCACCCGCCTCCTCGGTCCATCCCGCTCCTACACTTATCCCTTCACCACCAACATCTGCTCTCCTCTCCCATCTTCTCCTCCAGCCTACTCTTCTTCCGTGCTCTCCTATAGACACGGTTGGATGACTCCAGCATGGAGTTGTCTGATGTCTGGAGAAGTTCTCAGCATGAAGCTGCACTGCCAGCCTACACGTCCTCGTGCATGGCGCCGTTTTTTGGACCACAAACAATCTCTTAACCAGGACATAAGCCTTAGATATCTGATCGGTTTGAGAGGCGTCCGTTACTGCTAGAGACATAGGGGTAGGGAAGTTCAGCCTTCTCAGCAACTTTTACATAGAATACATAGAATACTACAATGAAAACATAGAATACTACAAACAGCAGACAAACACACACACACACACAGATATATATATATATATATATATTCCATTAAACAAGCAAACAGTGAAAGATCAAAGGAAGAGAGCTGGTTCTGTAGTAGTAATCTCTGTCATTTGCATCACTATGAATAGCGGTTCTGTGAATTGTTTGCAACACCAACATGGCCTGTCCTCCCAGAGACTGTGGATCACCTCAGAGGATCTGCAGCTCCACACGCTGGTGGAGATCCGTCCCTGCAACCAACGCTCCACCCAGCATGAGAGCCACACAAATATCTGCCTGTTAGTCACTGAAGTCTATCCATTTATTTATATATTTGTTGGTTGACGTCGCCGTTGAACTCCAAAGTACACGCCTGAAGTCCATTTAAGGAGATCGGTTGTAGCCCACACTCATCTCAGTCCATATGCTATAAGTGGTTGGTGTTAAATTTCTGCACCACCACCTGCTGAGCCCAGCCACTGAGTGCAGTGCCCGTCACTGCTAAAGACAGCCGGAGACTGGCGCATGAAGTCGGGTGTAGCGCTTAGCTCCAAGAGTATCTGGGTGGGAGGAGAGTGTGTATGTATGTGTGTGTGTGTGCAAATGTTCATGTTCATGTGTGTGTGAGTACATATGTATGTGTTTGTGTACGTGTGTGTGTGTTTTGTTTAGTTTTTGGGTTTTTTTGGGGGGGGGCGGGGGGGGGGGGTGATTAAAAGGAGGACCAAAATCTGAACAGCTCACACTGTGCTCTGTTCCCCTGCTTGTATGTTACCAAATGTTAGAAAAGTCCTACATTGACCCCCTGCACACATTAGAATAGAACAGGCTTCTGTTCAGCTGATTACACTGGTTCCCTTACAGCCAATGAAGTGTTTCATTAAAATCCACATTCATGTTCTCTGTAATGTATTTAGCTTTGTCTTTCCTGTCCGTGAGTATCAGAGAAATGAGTCTCATCTTGAGTAGCTTCGGTCTATTATTCCAGAGTGAAAATAGGCAAAAAATATGTGGAATCTCCAAAAGGTGATGATTTAATCTATTATGCTTTTGTAGAGTCCCTTTCATCTGTCTGCCTTTTTGTCGTGTCTCTATCTGTCTATCTTTCTTTTCTTCTTTCACTTTCTACCACTCCCTCTCTTCCTCTCTCTCTCTCTCTCTCTCTCTCTCTCTCTCTAACTGCCTGGCAGTAAAACTCAACTCATGTTAGTCTGGAGGACAGGAACATTACTTCATCTCCCGATTGCTCTCAGTGCCCTTTAGTTACCCAGTAGAGTGCAGGACTACTCGATGTGCCAGAGGTCCTGAAGCACCGTCCCGACAACTTCTCCCTGCACGCATGAAAAAGAATGGAACACGAGAACCCAGAGGGTTGAGAAATGCCAAACCTCTAGAGAAATGTGGGGTGTTGTATATTGACACTCTGATCTTACCCTGATTGAATTGAAAATGTCCACAGGTCCCAGAACGAATGGGCGAATTAGGGCAGCATTCCTTTGTTTGCAGCAAGACGCAAAGAAAAGAACAGCATAAATTGAGGAAGGCAGTAATCAGATAGTTATGCTAACAGTAATCAGATAGTTACGCCAACAGTAATCAGATAGTTACGCCAACAGTAATCAGATAGTTACGCTAACAGTCCTGCCAGAGTTAAACTTTGTCTATTTTGATTTTAATACAAGAGTTTAGAGGTTGAATATGGAAGTGGAGACTAATGTCACTGCCAAATGATTTACCTGTGTTTTTTTTCTCTCTCTCTCTTTCTCTCTCTTTAAAGGTGTATTTTAAGCGGGATGGGGAGTTAATCGAAGTGATCTCCTACATCTCGCCCACAGTGGGCAACGAAGGTGGCGGCTTGTCGGGTGTGCGTGGCGCCAGGCCCTTGATTGGCAGGGACCTGGACGACACCAAGCTGCAGAGGTCCCTCTCCCTGCTGGGGCCGGACGGGCGTCCAGGGCGTCTCTACACAGAGAGCCCCCGCCGGAGCTCGCCGGCCAGGCAGCCCCGCTACGAGCCCAGCCCAGCCACAGAGACCATCCCTGAGACAGTGGTGAGCCGCGAGTTCCCTCGCTGGGTACAGAGCACCGATCCGCTGTACTTCTTCAGCAACACCCACATCCCACAGAGTGATGGCTCCATCACGGTCCAAGCCAGACTTACTTGGACCCTCAACCCCCAGCTGGATAACGACGCACTGTTCAGCTGTGAGGTCAAACATCCTGCCCTCACAATGCCTATGCAGACTGAGGTTAACTTGGGTAAGATATAGATAAGTTTTATCCTTACGATGATTTAAGACCGGATGAGATTCTTGGTTTTACCGGGTGTTAATGGGTTAACTTCTTGGTAGCATTTGTATCCAGACAATAACTGTGGTGAGCATGTGCTTTAAGGTTATATTCGCAGTCACTTATCCAACAAAGACTAATTTCTACAAATGTATTTTCTTAACAAGTTTTCTAACAAGTTATGAAAATATTTGCTAACCGTGAGTGGACTCAAGGATTCTGCTTGACCCAACTAGAGATTCCGTTGTCAGAATATTTATCTTACTGAAGCCAACTGTTCAGAGGATTGACACGGATTAAAACTGTCCCAGAAATGACCAGAATGTTCTACAAACACAGACGAAACTCATTAAAACTGACAAATATTTCTGTAGTTACTCTGGAACTTTTTTTAGCTGCCCTTTTAACACTGGAGCTTCTGCTGTACTGGCCAGTATTTGGATAAAGGAATCTGTTCCTAAATCAGTGTGTGAGGAAGACTTCTACCTGCAACCACTTTTCTGTTTCTTAACCCCCCCATCCAATCATCACTGCATCTCTCTGTATCACCCTCTGACAGATGCATTTACAACAAGCCTTAAACCCATTTGTTGCTTAATTGCGTTATAGTCGAGCAGATTGCAAGTCCTAACATGGAATGCAGAATTTTACTGTGACTGACAGTCTAATTCATTGCACTGTCTACACGCTAGATTGAGTTAACTTATATCCATTATTGAAAAAGTCAACCTGAATTAAGTCAGTTGACTGAGAACTAAACCACATGGTGGCCTCAGAAGCACCATTGTTGTAGATCCCACTGGTGTTGTACAGTGATACAACAACAACAAAAAAAACAACCAGACCAAAAAACCCTCCAAATATCTCTATTATTCCAATAGAGGTGCTAGCAAACCACTACACTACCACCTGCTTTGGCTTTTGGTTGAAATCGGTCTTCTTTGTTGTGTATCTGTAAGCAGCTGTTGAGGAGATACAGTTTCTCTAATGAACAGGGTGCCAAAGAGCCGAATTCTTCATGTGAGGCTGAAACACCAACCTTTTTCTTTAAACACTAAAGCAAAAATGGCCTCCAGCAGATTCCATTATCACTTCAAAGGCTGCACACGCTCTCAACCCTCCCTCCGTTAGCCATGGGAAGAGGCGGACGAATGAGGTGGTTCAGGATGAGCTAAACAGACGCTTCTCCCACTTAGCAACACGCAAACCATAAAGAGCAGTAGAGGGAGGGACAGGCAGGAAGCCATACCTGCAGTTCTGAGCTCTCTTTGCTTTGTCCCTCTCTCTAGCTCTCTGTTTCCCTCTCTCTCTCTTTCTCTCTCTCTCTCTCTCTCCCCCTTTCTCTTCCTCTCTCTCTCTTTCTCTCTCTCTCTCTCTCTCTCTCTCCCCCTTTCTCTTCCTCTCTCTCTCTCTCTCTCTCTCTCTCTCTCTCTCTCTCTCTCTCTCTCATGCAGTCCTTTTCACCCTCTTAGCCCCTGCATTTCAACGTCTGGTCAGGAGGAATAGCATAACTTCCATCACAGCAGGGCCTGGTTCTTATCTGGATCACACCTAAAGAGAGGAGCTTGATTCTTATTAACCATGCCCATATTACTCCAGTATTTTCTGCGTGTTTGTCTGATGTAGTGACCACAGGCCCGAATGGTACAACACTACGATCAAAAGAGCCGCTACATTTGAACTGTGGTGCAGTTGGTCAGTATAACGTATCTGTTGCGCAGTTTTGGTCAGCAAAGGGACGCAGCAAATTTGCACGTGGCATTAGGTAACGGAGCCGAGCTTGTTACCTAGACCACAGGCATCGTTTGGGCGTCTTGGATTAGAAAGCCACTCTCAAGGCAGAAGTGACAGAAGCCCAGCAACCCAGCAAGAATGAGAAGCTTTCTCTTCCAAAACCAGGACTATAAAACATGCATCAAATGTTCATTCTTGTCTAACATAACACTCAGCTCATATTTGTACAGACTTCATACAAAGAATTTATACAGAGGGGCTGATTATATAAATATAAACAAAACTAATATCGTATATATGGCCTCTGTAATGACAACTACAGTCTTGGAGATTGGAAACATTTTCTTCCTTTGAAGGTCAAATTGTACCAAAAGTGGAGAATAATTGTTTCAGTTTGAACTTCACCTTGTTAAGATATGTAATTTTAGTATTTTTAAATAAATGATCCAAAAGTCCATTTATTATGCCTTTTGAAGGTTTGGGGTAAATTAGATTCCAATACTTGCTATCTACATTAGCATCTCAGCTTCATTGCAGAATTAATAAAAAAGATTTAAAAAATTGAATTCCAGACATGTCTGGACTAGTCTGCAATATTTGGGGTGAGTGGAAAGAGTATATTAAGAAATTATGGTGAAGTCCTCCACTGGTGCTGTGTTGACAGGAACCAGGAACCAGGAACCAGCCCGAAAGTGTAGGGTTAGTAGGGTTCCTGTGGTCAGAGCCTGAGCAGAAGTGAATAAGGTTGAAGGTGGATCACATGTTCTCCATGCTCCACCTGGTCTGCTGAAAAGATCCACAACCTGTTCCTAGATGCCATGGAGACTTTTGTGAAGAGCCCATCACCACTGCCATCAGATCTGCTAGATTGCCTTTAGGTGTTTACGGAGCACGATCTGAATTGGTGCCTCTGCCAGATAATTGTTAGTCATTTAATAAGGCTTATTAACTACTCTTATAAGTTTTATAGCAGCGTTAAATTTAAAAGCAAACACAGCTTAATTCATTGTGTGCTATTCATTTGCCATCTGGTGTCAACTAGAGGAGGATGTGTTCCCCTTTCCCCCTTCTGAGTCTTGGTTCCTCTCAAGGTTTCTTCCTTTTGCTCTCAGGGAGTTTTTCCATGCCACTGTTGCCTTGACTTGATTTTTAGGGACCGGACCTGAGATACTCTGTATGTATGATTTCTGTAAAGCTGCTTTGTTGCAACTCATATTGTAAAAAGCGTTATACTAATATATTTGAAATGAACTGAAATGAAAGGTATTCAAAGTATATAATTGAATAGAGCATTTCAACAGTCTGTATATTTAGCCTGATAAAATATACTCCACCCAATATATCCCTAATAAAGTCTAATAAAGAGACGTTGAGTGTTCCTACAAGCTAGGTGCCAACAGTCATACAGTTTCCACTGAGTGTAATGTAGTGGATATTATAACAGCAAATAAACATGAAAGACTGCCGAAATTACACAAAGGGACATTAGTCAGTGGCAGAGAATTTGGCCCAGTTATTTTCCAGAAGGTCCTTCATTGTTGGCCACAGTCACAGTCACCCCCCCGCCCTCTGGCGGGTGACATATCAGCTGATCCCTGTGGGTTAACCCCCTTCTCCAGAACCTGGTCTCAGTGGCGTCCGGTTCTCCGCCGCACAACTTTCCACAACTTCCTGAGGGTGGAAGGCAAAATAACACACGGAAAATGTCACCCATCGCGAAACAAGGCCGCGCTGATTCCGGTTCGTCCCATGAGGGCCTGAGGGGGTGGACTTGCAGCAGAAAGCGCGTTCTCGTACGTGGCGCTGGATGGAAGGAAATGAGCTCACAGGAGGGTAGGCCCAGAAAAGGGCCTGAGAACCATCAGCGACGGTCGGGTTTTGACAAACACTTTTTCAGTGTAGCGATTCAGCCCATTAATTTAAAAGTAGCTGTGGTCTTTGTGGAGATGGATGAGAGGCGCTGTCTCAGACTTCCGTCGTTATTGTCCTGAGAATACAGAATACAGAAAAATGCACATTTGTTGATTTTAATTGGAACACGCTTAAAATTCAAAGTGTCTGAAAACCTTGCTTCAGTTTGACTCAATCCCAAATAACGGCAGTTTGTGTGTCTGTGTATGTATGTGCATATGTGTGTGTGTGTGTGTGTGTGTGTGTGTGCTGTGTGAGATCAGGGGGTGGTAAGCAGGCATATTCTGTAATATGTAATATGTGGATTCAATCCCCAATAACACCAGTTTATGTGTATGTCTATGTAGGTGTGTGTGTGTGTGTGTGTTTATGAGTATGTCTGTGTACATGTGTGTAGGTGTGTGTGTGTGTGTGTTTATATGTATGTCTATGTACGTGTGTAGGTGTGTGTGTTTATGTGTATGTCTATGTACATGTGTGTAGGTGTGTGTGTGTGTGTTTGTGTGTTTATGTGTATGTATGCATTCGTGCATGCACACATCTCATGTGTCTTGTGTGGGAGCTTGTAGGATACTGGAAAGAATATAATTTGCACTTTACAGTGCATGTGTCATAAGTTATATGCTTATTTTTGGATCGTCCATAATAATGTTTTCAGTGATATTACTGCACTTCCTTCACTTGCATGTGATGGGTCATGAAATGAAATGCTTTTGAAACCATACCCATGTTGGTATTCATGTTAGCATACACACACGAGTGTCAGTGAACCTACACTGATGTTATAGCTACTATACTCACACTGATGCCTATACTAATATGCACGCACTGGTGAACCCATCCGGGCTAATGAGAGATGGAGAGAGGCCCGCGTTGGCCTGGCGCAGTGTCTGTATCATGTGGCATGACTGGCAGACGCTCGAGTTTTCTCTGGTGGGGAGCTGTCTGGCCTTTCTCCCTGTCTCTGAGTTCTGCAACTGGGGCTTCTCACCCAACCAACTCCCCCCAACCATCCCACACCCTCCTCCACATCCCCCAGACTGCCCAGATGTCGGTCAGATCCAGACGTGCAGCGTTTTTAGATGATTAAAGGGGGGGGGCTCAGCCTGGCGGAGCGGATTTGCACAGAGTGATGTGCTTCTCGTTCAGTGCGGGGGTGAGCACTTATCTCCGCGCCCGACTGTGGTTATGAGCTGGTGTCCACACACAGCTTCCTCCATCTGAGGATTGATAAGGAGCACGCAGATGTTCAGTTAAAGTGGGGGGTGTGTGTGTGTGTGTGTGTGTGTGTCCATTTATGTGATGTGTGTGTATGTCCATCTAGCTGTATATGTGTGTGTGTACATAAATGTGTAGAAATGCAATGGCTTTGTCATGTGCAGGGATCTATTATTGCCTGGAGTTTAAGATGAATCTGAGGATTCTGGTTCCCCCTCCATACATCCTTTAGTTTTCACACCCACTCGCATAAATTAGACAAGACAATCCCCTTCACATTCAGCCTCGTCTAATCCAGTCTGACAGTATAATCTGGAAGGTAATATGCAAGGGATTAGACCCGGCCACAGCTGGGTGGGTGAATAGGATCAAATAAGGACAGGAAGATTGGTCAGATGTGGTCCTCAGGAAGGCTAAACCAGACCAGGTGGAGCTGTGTGCCACTTCGAGCGTGCGTGCTCCCGTAACTGCCGTTAACCTTGGGATGCCGTGTGCCGTCATGCCCATGGCGTCACCATGACGGCGTTGCCGTGACGGCATCGCCGTGGCGGCTCCGCGACAGAATGCACCGTCGTAATCGGAGGTGATGACGCGAGCGGCCAACTGTTCCTGCTTGGATGCCGGCCCGGGTCCTGCGTTGCCGTCGTGCCCCTCGCTAGCCAGCACCGCGGGACACTCTCTGTGACAACCAGCGCTCAGAAATACCCCGTAGGTCGGAGCGTGCTGTGATGTATCACTGCAGATGGCTTGCGCTGGCAGGGCTGTTGGCTAAACACGGAGAGTAAGCAAATACCAGGCCGCAGACTCGCCCTCACCCTGTGACACGCAGGCCTGGGTAGACGATACAGTTTATCAAGCCCTTAATTCAACCACTTGGGGTGTGTGTGTGGGGGGAGGGGGTCATTTTTTTGAGTACTCTGTTCCTGTGTTCCTCAACAGTTTTCTTAGGGAAAATCGATGGAGCCATTGACTCATGATTCATGTCTCGACAAGCTCTTAATCTCTCCTGTGTATCGCCTCTCAGCTCCACCCCCTCCCACCCCCAACCCCCACCCCCACTCTGTCTGGTACCAATATCTAAACCCCCTTCAGTAATAAAGCATACTCTCTAAAGGCTTTCTTTATTTGTATGGTCCCTTGCCATGACTTGCTGTACGCGTGAAAGCTACGTTCTCGGGAGACATTGCAGATGTGAAGATGAAAATCATATCTATGTCTATATCTATTAGGCAGCGGCAGAGCGTAATCGGTAAACTGACTAAAGTCCGACAATACCTCATTAGCTACCCTGGACACCGAGTGACTTGACTGATGATGAACGGCATGATTAGAAAATCTTCACTATGACTAGCGGCTAAGACAAAAAAGGTACCACACTGAGATGTGTCTTTTGGTTGTAGTTACGAGGCCGGTTCCAATTTACAAAGCTCAGCTCTGGAACTATGTATTAGCACTAATGTATGGGCCACAAACCTCGTTTTTTGGGAGACTCAGGGTTGTGAAGAGTGGAAATTGGTGATCATGGCAGACGATGCAGAACCAGTTAAAGTGGTGCCAATTGGACTCCTCGATAACATTCAATCTCCTTTCCCATAAACTCCCACCACTATTTTACCAGTGGGAGCCTTCGTCTGAAAAAAAGAGCTTCTCGCTTTCATGACGCGGGCAAAACTTGTGACTTATCTCCCCTCTGTGCACACAAGAGAAATCACTGGTCCCTTGGAAGGTCACAATATGTTCCTCCCCTCTCTCCACATCCAACCTCTCAGAGGGACCAAATTAAACCCATCTGTGGGTTTCCGTCCGTACAAGACAAGGGAATTAGTTCTGCGCTTGTGTCTTATCTTACCACCTCCACCCACCGCCTCACACGCTCTGTTTCTCTTCCAGTAATGAGTATCTACCCAATTTAGTTCCTTGTCTCTCTAGGGGAATAAATCCTCTTCAGTCTCTCAGATCAAAGGGAGCAGGGAGCCCCAGAGTCCCAACAATGACCTCAATGTTCAAGTCCATGACCTTCGCTGATCATGCTTGTATTCAGTGGATGAAATGGCTGTGGTCCAAATCTAAGCAGTGTGCCATGAGGAAGATGATCAGGTCTTTCCCTTGGTCTTGTTTCTCCACAGCGGCTCCGAAAGGTCCGAAGCTCCAGATGAGCCCAGCCAGGGCGAAGGTAGGAGACACGGTCCGTATCAGCGTGCAGGGATTCCAGGTAGGATCGCCAGGGGTAAGTGGGTGTGGGGAGGGGTGGCAAATCCACAACCATGCTCCATCTTGGACTGGAGAAGATCTTTAGTTAAGCCTGTAACAGCTGGCAACTATAGAGGTCCAATCCTACAAAGGGCAATGAACAGTGAGAATGAGTCAGTTTGAAGCCACTTTTAGTTCTCAGTATGACATCTCTGTAAGTGGTGTAGGCTCATCACAAAGTGTGGGTTGTCTCTGGTGAACCACATGATTCAATCATGCATCTTTCTGTAAAAATCTCAGTCAGTCAGTGGGTGTTTAAAGTGGAGTGAAATGAGAAATCAGTGATCTCAGAGTCATTTTGGGCAGCAAATTTAATATCTAATTCTAGCTTCTTTAGATCTTCTTGCGGTGTTGACTTGCTGTTTGCCAGGCACGTCTCCAGGCAGACTGATTGAAAACAGAATTTACCATCTGCCAGCTATATGTGTGCAGCATATATGTTTTCATATGTGGCTGTGTCCACTAGCTGATTTTGGTCAAGTACATACTGATATGTACACATGTGTGTGTGTGTGGTCCTAGTTGTTAGCACTTGGCTATCAGAGGCACTCGATTGATATTTGCTCCAGTACACTGTTGGATTAGAGAGGAAATTAAGCAGCCAGCTGTTTTAGTGCAGCCATCAAAACCAGGAAATCTGCCTCAGACCCACAGAATAATGAATCAGTGGCTTTGTAGTCAATCTACAGGCGGGGGGGTCAGGACACTGATATTCTGGCGTTCTACATCATCTTTGTGGACTTTCAGGCCTCCGAGGAAATATTGAAGCAGTTTTACACTATATTCTTATTGTTGTTCGTCACAATGGCTGAAACACAAAGCTCCAGTAGATCTGGCAGTAGATCTGGCAGTAGATCTGGCAGTAGAGTGCAGGCACTCAACACTCTTGCGTGTAGATGTTTACAGTGCTCCCACAGTATTATTATGAGTGCTCACTGTAAACTTGGCTTGACTCGAACCTCCAGCCAAATTAAAATATGCATCCTAGTGGATGGAGATTGAAGAAATTGTGCTTCACCTTCGTGACTCATTCGTGGCCCCTGGGTATCTCTCTATCTCTCTTTCTCCTGCTGTCTCTCATTCTCTCTCGCTCTTTCTTTTTTTTAAATTGGAAAAAAAGAAAAGAAAAAAAATCCACTCACCTCCTTTGGTTGATTTTCTGTCTTCAGAGTTCCCCTCGCTCTGTTTCATAGTTTATTTTCTTTTGTATTAGTTTTAGTTTCTTATTGATGGTTTTTGTATGTGAAGATGCCAGGATGCTTATCTCTGACCCACTCAGATTTTCACATTTGCTCATCTCTTAATCCACTCTGTGAAAGAGCCAAAAGGCACATGGCAGGAACGTCTATGTGAGCTCTTCCCAGTCTTTCTTTCCTTCGTTCGTTCTTTCTTTCTTTCTTTCTTTCTTTCTTTCTATTTTCCTTTCCACCTTTTTTTTTATCTGGATTGTGACCTGCCACCATCGAGCACAAACTAATTTCACTGCTGTCAGGGAGCGAATATGGAAGGCCGAATGATACGGAGGCGAGGTGAAGCCGTCCATCGGCCGTCATCAAAGGTGACGTGGCCTCCTCTGACAAGGTTGCTAAGCTAGATGGATGATGCCAGGCACTTACTTATCACATAGAGAACATAAGCAGCTTGTTCTTATCAAGGCTTTTGCTGCGGTCAGTTATCCTGTTCAATCTCCGGAACGTACAACAGCAAATCTAAATGGATCATAATTCACAATGTAAAAGCCACAAGTGGAGGTTTTCTTCTTCTCAAATGCCCATAGGTTGCATCCTACACCCCATTTTAAAATGACCTTTAGCACAGTCTGCGTGCACACACACACACACACACACACACACTTGTTTAAAAAAAACTGCCTTAAAAAAATCATAATAAAACAAGATATTTTTTTAACTGAACTGTATTTTACTGTGAAAAATGTTTCCACACCCATACCTGTAGCACTAAATGAACATATACATTATTATACTTTCAGTGTTAAATTAACAGTGTGGTCTTCCTGCGTTTATTGTGATTTGCCTGTAGCTGTGAATAACCTTCCAACCATTCACAACCTCTACACCTTACTGTTGTTTGTGTTCTGGATCAATGAAAGCTCTAGGGTTTGATAAACCCACAGACTCAACGTGGTTTCACTGTAGTAAAAAAAAGCTTCTTGATTATTTCTGGGATTTTGAATAAAACTTTAGTAAAAGAAAGAACTGTACCGACTGGCATGTGGTTAATCTTTAGGGAGAATACCAGAGAAATAGAAAATTAAACGAATGATTTATTCATAGTGTTAACTTACCAAAGTGTGGTGCAAATGGGTTTGTATTATTGATATTACAAGTTGTTTCAATGCATTTTTGAGAAGTGTGTGTGTGTTTTGGAAGACCTTCTGCTGCAGACTGAAGTGATTTCTGTCTCGTTGTCTGACCCCTGCTCCACACACTCTGGCTGTTCTCTGCTGCGCTCGTGCAGAACGAGGTCTTCCCCGAACCCCTGTTCACCTGGACGCGGGTGGGCGGCCGACTGTTGGACGGCAGCTCTGAGCAGGAGGGCAGGCAGCTAGTTCTGGAGAGGATCCCAGCCGAGCTCAACGGCTCCATGTACCGCTGTACCGCCCAGAACCCACTGGGCTCCACGGACACGCACACACGCCTCATCGTCTTTGGTGAGTTGGTACTCATACATGTGTGTTGGTGCAGACATACATGTGTAACAAACAAACAGGCAAACACAAATATACACAAGCATGCACATGGACAAACAAGTAATCATTGCATACACTTCAAAACACACCCGAACTACAATTAAATGGCCCCCCCCCCATTTAATTGTAGTTTGGGGGTGTTGGGGGTGTAGTTCGGAATTGTAGTTCGGGGGTGTTGTTTCATTTCAGAACCATCTTTGTTGAATTATATTTTAATATGTGAATAGTGTTTTAGAGATTTAAACATTTAACATGGTTTTTTTTAGTTTCAGATTAATCTCATGTATCTCACTTTTAACTCAATCACTTTCCAGCAACCACTAGATACACTTTCAAGCAAGGCACCCCCCCCCCCCCCAATAAATAAACACACACACACACACACACACACACACACACACTCCAACATTTAACAAAATGATGTCCTTGAGCACGGTTGTAGAACACTGGGCAGACGACCAGTTCTGATTTCACACTGTGTGTCCTTGTAAATTACTGAGATAAGCTAAAATGATAGAAAATGAGATTCTTTACTGACTCAATATAGCTTTACCAACTTACTGATTCATTTCATACAACCACTGGTTACTGAACATACCCTGGTCAAGGACTATAGATACATTATTTACAAATAAAAATGAAGAAATCCACCTGCATAGACACAAACGTTTTATATTTATTCATGTATTCAAAAGCTAAATAGCAAAAAGTATGGGAGAAGTCGTTTGCCAAACGTCTTGTTCGGTGTAAGGAATAGTTTCCCTTTAAAAAAGTTTAACCCCATTTTACTTGTTTTGTTTCTTTTTTTTGAATAATGAACGAGGTAATGGTTGCCAGTATGTGTGCAGTCATTGCTACACCTGTAGATGGCGCTGTTCATCTCTCCCCTACCCTTTGCCTGGCTGTGAGGACCAGTGACGGTGTACTCCCTGTGCTCTCTTTGGAAAAGTAACAGCAAACGAATACCAGCAAGATTAGTGCAGCAGTGCCAACAAATGTGTACAAACACGTGTCTGCACACACACACACACACACACACGCACATACACACACATAATAGACAACCTGCTAAGCTAATAACATACAAAGAAATGCACTTTATGTCAGTATGGTGCATAAGCTAAAGGTGTCAAGTGTTCCAGTAATATGAGGTGATTCTGGACGTGTGGTTTAGATGTGCCCTGAACTATAAGAAAGCTTTGCTTATGGAGAGTCTGGTCATGAGGTATCCTTGGGAACCAGGCTCCAAAAGAAGTTTAAGAGGACCTTTGAAGAATTACAGAGATGCATAAAGTTGGAAGAAATTCTCTAGGAGCAGATGCCCTGCACCAATTATGGTGCATGATATGACAAAAATGTCAAGCGTGACAGGAAATGACCAGTTTATGGGCCTAGTGTTTGTTTGTGTGTCCTCTATAAGAAAAACACTGAACAAGAATAGCGCCAATGGAAGGACACCAAAGAGTCTGTAGATCTCTGCCTGGAGGTCCTGCAGTGCTTCTGAGACAACGTTTTACAGGCAGATGAAATAAACGTGGGAAAATCTGGCAGGAACATCCTGCATGTCAACATCAAGAGCCGCATGCCAGGAGCGTGGTGGAGAAGCATGGTGGAGGATACTCGGCGGTCTGGGGATAGTTTGCTGCCTGGAGGCCTGGACAGCTTGTAGTCTTTGAGGAGACGATTAATTAAAAATTGTATTATGAAATTTTACAGGAGAATCTGAGGATTTCTCTGTTACATGAAGTATGAAAGTCCTTGAGCGAGACAACAGGAATATGGTCTAAAATACAGGAGTAAATAAACAACAGGACGGCACAAACAGAATGTAATTCCTGTTCTGGTATAGAGAAACCAGAATGCACATCTCAGCAGAGTTGAGAGGAATCACCTGAAGAGCTGTTGTATGCAAAGAACCCCAAAAATGTCTACAAAGTAATACCCGCTGTGTAAAATGCTGTGCATGTAGGGTATTGCTAATGAACAAAGTGCTACCAGATTTTTAAAACAAATGTTCATTTACATTTTCTATCTGGACTTGAATGTTAGTTTTTAAATTATGGTGTATTAGTGTGTGCAGTCAGTTTATGTAGATTGTGTTTGTCTATGATTGTAACTCAGTTGTCCATGTTTTTATTGTTAATTAATGTAGAAATCCTGGTAACTTTTCTTGCAGCTATACACATATTCTCTATTATTGCTTTTTTGCCCTTGAAAAAATTTTGCGAGAGCTACACACAAAACACCATTATGATTGTAAATATGGCATGTTAAGCAGTTCCTTAAAATAAATCTACCAGTCCACAAAGAACCCAGTGAATGGCGGCAGCTCATTGGGTAAAGCAGCAGAAGCCCGCTGCCTTTGTTAGAGCGCTCCAGAGGAGCTCCACATATCGAATGGAAAGAAGGACAGGCAGTCCATTACCTGACTAATCACCTGGCAGCCATAGGCTCATTAACATCTGAAAATTCACAAACCGCTGGGTGGGCCAAGGGGAAAGCCATTTGGTGGGAAGTGCTGCTTTGCAGAAGCTGCTGTCTCGGGGACAGATTGCGTACAGAAAGCATTAATGTCCATTTAACGGCCTGACTACACCCAGCAGCACTGCACCTACCCCCCGTGGGACATAGCGGATGGGCCCGTGTCGGAGATGACTCTGGCTTGGCTGATGGAGCGGCCTCAGACTGACTGGGAGTCAGGTAGACGCGGTGCTGGCCGCATGACTGAAGACGAGCGCGCAGGCTGTCAGCAACCGACACTCTGGGCTCAGAGCTCTGCGTTACTTGCCTGACAGTTGTAATAAAGAATCAAGATTAGTAGCATGACAGGATAGAGCTCATAGCTTGAGGAAATAAATGTCTACCTTAGAATAGGATGAGGGTGAAGTAAGGTAGATGATGATTCTTGGATAATACTCTGTGTGTTTGTGTGTGTGTGTGTGTGTGTGTGTGTGTGTGTAGACTGGAATCTTCAGAGGGCTCAATAAAGTCAGAAAAATGCAGTTTTTAAAAAGGTGACTATAGCAGTTTTTCTGGTCAGGAAGGCAGTAGAATGCAGGAGGCAGGTCTGTGATTCAAACCTCTTCTTCTTATTATACAAACAACAACAACAAATAAGACATAAAATAATTCCAATTTGCTCTTCTACAGTGGGATCTGAGCATGGATGTTCCCACTCTCTAGGTTTGGCTCCTGCTAGGAGAAAGGTGGCATATAAGTAAGCTTCTGTTAATAAGCCACAGGTGTGGGTGACCAGTTTTAATCACCCACTGATTCCTGCACAGTTCTCCCACAGTTCTCCCACAGTTCTCCTCCATTCAGATCACAGTTGGCCACGCCCCTGCTGCCTGCCACTGTGGCACTTTGACAGGTTCCCTAAAGTGTAGCTGAACTTCACTGGCCTATGACTGAAGAGAAGGAGATAGGGCTGTCCATGACACCACAGTGTCCATGATACCACAGTGCCATGCTGTAAGATCTTCTTTAAGCAAGCAGTCAATGACAGCTCATACTGAAGCATCTAATGTATACTCTCTCTCTCTCTCTCCCTCTTGCTCCCCCATCCCTTCATCTCTCTCTCTTTCTTTCTCTCTCTGTCATCTTTCCTGTTCTACAGAAAACCCAAGCATGATGAAAAACACACAGAATCAAAACAGTAAGTATGCTGGCATCAGGTGCTGTTCACTGTGAGGGGTTCTGGGCTGGTGTGCAAGAGAAAACTTGTTTTTTTTCCCCCCCTTTCTTCCGCCTGCTCTTCTGTTCAAGGAAACTCTGTGACAGATTTGAAATGACAAGAGAGCCTCTCACGGAGAACCACTGCAGCATATGTTCTCCTCCAACCCAGCATATGAATTCAAAATTGGATCCTCACACCGGTAATATTTCTGGGCCTTTGTGAGGAGGGAATGCGGGTCTGAACCCGGCGTGGGAGGAATTCCCCGAGCCAGTTAACAGCACGAGCTGCCTTCCCTACCATGGGGAAGTAGAGTATGGGCTCACAGCTCCTCGGCAGAGGATGGTGTTGTGACATCACTGGGGTGGATGTGGTGTTGGAGTTGTCTGTCTGCTGGAGGCGAGCCTTGGGCCTCCACGCCATGCTCTGAGGCTGCTGCGGATCTGGTGATCATTTACACAACAGGGGCAAGAGATCACTTCCGCCACAGACCTGCAAACACTGGACACTGATGAATTCCTGTTTTTCCATGAATTCCAGAATTCCATGAATTCCAGACTTATTTGCAGTTTCTTAGAGACTAAAATGTAAAAGATCAAGGATTGTCAAATAGAGGAATAGAAATATGAGAGACACTCTCCCTGTCTCTCTGTCTCACTCTCCCTGTCTCTCTGTCTCACTCTCCCTGTCTCTCTCTCTATATATTTCACATCCATCCTTCCCCTACACACCCCACAGTATCTACGGATATTCATTTGAATATGCAAATGCATCTGTGAGCAGGTGTGCAAATGTAGGGACAGAATCGGGGCACGGTGAGCGTGACGCGACAGCCCGGCCTCCGAAGCCTCTCACACGCAAGTCAAACGGCTTGTAGAACAAGGCCCTGGGGAGGGTGTTACAGGGCCCGTCCGAGCGCCGATTCTGAACCACAGACCACTCCACCTTCCAGCCTAGAGAATCCCTACAAGTCCGTGGCACAGGACGACGGAGGGTTCTTGATAGAACGCTGAGCAAAATGTTTCTGTCTGCTGTCATCTTTGCGGGGTTATTGGAAATAGTGTAATGTGTGTACGGGTCGTGCGTGCAGTCGCTCTGCATTAGTGCACGGCTCACTCAAAAAGGCTTTACAGTGCATTAGGCAATTACAGTGCACTATCGCCAAATCTGCTGGGTCATTGCCTGCTTCCCCGCTCGGTTATGGCTTGCGAGAGGCATGCGGACGCAAGGAGAGGCCGTTTCCATGCCCCTCGTAATGAAGCAAAGAAATGTTATTGTACCAACAAGAAACGGCTCCGCGTACCGACGTTTTGGGATAAGCAAATTGGAATAATGATGACAATAATAATAAGTGATGTTTTGTTTCAGAACAGCAAGGGAAAGCTATTCAGGTATGTGAAGAGTGTTTGTAGCGCAGGGTTTACTGGCTCCTCACATTTCCTTCCCTTCGCACCTACTCACTCAGAGATCATGTGACTTATTCACTCCTGTGAAATGCCTATGGCCCCATCGGCATGTTTAACACCAGTCACTGTGGGTCAGAGGCTTCATTCAGTTCCAAACATAAATACCACATTTAGGAAGAAGGGTAAAAAAAAAAGACCCGTCAGAACATATTTTATCTTTTCTCAGAGGACTGGGTTTTGTGTTCCTTGTTAATGTGTTTGCTGGTCCCAGCTCTGGGCGGATTCGGAACGGCACCTTTCTGAAACGCACAGCAGCTTTTATGGTGACTGGACTGCGGGGCTGATAAATCAGTTCTACGCTCAACAGAAAGGCAGTAGGTTATTGGGATGCAGAAGATTTCTGTTTAACCCTGACAGTGACCTTCTACTTGAGACCAGTGTTCCTCCGTGTTGGTTCAGAACAGCTCCTTCGTACATCACCGAGCTCGTTTTTCAGACCCGTGCTCCTGCATGCTTCCCGCAGACGAGCTGACTTGTCTGGAGTTCTGTCAGCTGACCCTCAGCTAACATTTATCTGTGTACCTGCTAGTGTAAAACAAAACAATAAAGTAAAAATAACAAAAAAACATTTTGTTAGGGTTAACTGAATTTAGACCACATGAAATGTATTTGATA
Organism: Sternarchorhynchus goeldii; assembly: GCA_028565775.1. Lineage (NCBI taxonomy): Eukaryota > Metazoa > Chordata > Actinopteri > Gymnotiformes > Apteronotidae > Sternarchorhynchus > Sternarchorhynchus goeldii. The sequence goes on along the minus strand of JAOXYF010000019.1, from coordinate 11,639,304 downwards.
TGGATTTTTATAAACTGCTTATCTGAGTTGTAGATACATCAGCTTATCTGAACTGTAGATTACATCGTGATTTCAGTGTGGAACGATTACTTTGTGTGCTATTTTAAATAATTTATTTTGGATTTACATAATCTGTCACCCAAGACAACATATGAGGATCGGGACAGAACACGAATGTTGTGTTTGACGGTCGCTACGGGAAACTGCAGGTGGAGGAGGGTGGAGGTGGCTTTTCCCGCAGCTGCAGGGGCGTTTCTGACAGGCGTGCTTCACCCTTTGCAGGTGGAGCTCCTGGGTGGCGCACAGTTGGACTGAGATGGCTGCTGCTCGCCCTCACAGTGACAGTGGAACTGACGTGAGCCGTCGTCACGGAGATGGGAAAAACAAGAAGAAGAATTTAAAGAAGTTAAAAAAAAAACCAGGAATGCTCACACTCACGAGTCCGCTCCAAGCAAGCACACACGTTCACATTTTCTCGCACACACACACACACACTTGAACAGATTGTGAACAGACCCACCTCATGTCAGTCTTCGGAAGACATCTGTATTCTCACCAGGGGGCACTGTGTTCTCTCTTTTTCTTTTCATGTAAAAACATGAAAAATTCTAACGATGAGGATGATGACAATATCAGTGTTTATAAAAATGATTAAAAAAAACCCCCATAATATAAGAAATAACATTCTACATATAATTACTGGGCTTTTCTTTTCTTGTCTAAACCCTGTCACTCAGTAAGAGAGATTTGTCGTTTCTGGGCTGTAGTCTGTGGACTGTGGTCTGGACAGAAAAGGAAGACATAGGCGATATTTGGATTCTCCTTTCAGGGCTTGATCTTCTCCACACTACACCACCCTCCTGTTCTCCACCCTTCCCACCACCCTCCTGTTCTCTAGCACAAGCAGGACACACTTTTCTGGACATCTTTCTCTCGCACTGTTTGTGTTTTTAACACACTCTTTTTTTCTTGAATGGCTCATGGCTGGAATGTACAAAACAAAACAATCAAATAAGGAAACAAACAAACAAACAAACAAAGACTCAGTCCTAAAGTCCTGTGAACTGGTGACATTTTCTTTGAAGAGTAAAGGAACACCCTCTTTTTAAATGTATTTTGTGTACATCCCTGTAAATAATGAGAAATATATATATAAAAAAAACCTGATTCAGAGTTATAGGGGGTTGAGGTAACAGGTCTGGGGAAAGAGAATTGGGAGGTTGGAGTTCAATGGCTTTATTGCTTATGTTTGGTCCTCCTCAGTATGTGTCATCAAAAACCATCCCAAGGCTTTTCCAAGAACGGTGGAACCAGGAGCCTCTCCTTCCTTCTGACTTCATGTTCCATCCTAGTGTGTTGCCGTGAGACAGGCATCAAAGGCCTGAAAAGTGAACCCATCCCTAACGTGGTGTACGTCCGCCATCTCGCAGGGCCGTGGTGCATGTGACCCGGTGATTATTCCTCCTCCCCGAGAGTTTGGGGGAAGGTCCACGCCTCTCTCAGCCCCTCCAGCCCCACCTGTTCCCACACCTTCTTTTCTTGTTGCATAAAAATATTCAGTGACCTACATTGTGTACAGTATGTGAGCAAAATTCACAATGGGGGCCAACAAAGACATACCATCCATTCAT
>JAOXYF010000019.1:11556425-11611407 GCA_028565775.1 Sternarchorhynchus goeldii | reverse complement strand
TGTGTGTGTGTGTGTGTGTGTGTGTGTGTGTGTGTGTGTGTGTGTGTGTGTGTGTGTGAGACAGAGAGAGAGAGAAAGAGAAAGAGAAGAGGAGGTAGCATCATTGTCTAGTACATTACCTTTTCCTGACCCCTCAGACTGACAGATCTAATTGCCCAATCACTGGCCTCTACGCTCCTGTCTCAACCAATACACTCACACGGTCATCTCTCTTAATCCCTCACAAAAGTGTGGCCTGTAAAAAATGCCCTCACTGTTCCCTTAGTAAAAGGCACTCTTCTTTTCCTTACATACCAGGGTCAACAACAAAAACAATACATTTCACATGCTTGGTTTGTATAGCTTTCCTTTTTAGGACATCTGCAGAGAGCTGGAAACAAAACCTTACTTTGGCAGGTTAGTAGCAATGCTACAGCTGAAGTGAACCAGGGAAGGAGGTTTCTCTGGGCCATCAGAAATGCTTTTCACAACCAGCCAGATATGTCGGTGCCCTGGAGTGCAGACCAGAACAAAATTAGTGGCCATTAGTCTGCAAAAAAGATCCTTATACGTTAACAACTAAAATGGTATTCTGAAGGCCAGACGATCCCTGGACGATCTCACCGGCTCTGGAAAGGTTTACTTGGAAACTGGAATTTTCACATTGGACTTCTCTAAATTTCTTCACAATGATCGATTTCTCATTGGCCTTCCAAGCAATGTGGTGGAAATTAGAAACAGGCACGGACATAGGGCGCTCTGAAGAAACCGGCTCCAGTGCTACACTGTTTTAATCCCATCTTCTGAAAAGTGTGCGCAGATATGTGCCCCATGAACTTAGGACCTTATAGACTTAATGTCAATTTCTGGCACTGAAGTTTCTTCTTTTTTACGTTGAACTTGTATGGTAACTCTTTATCCATAAAGATTCTGTGTTAGCTCATTTAACTTCACCAGTTATTTCTCCTTTAAAAACATAGCATTCCACATCTATCGGTTCTTGCTCATGCCGACCTTTGACCTGCAATACCTGTCTCCAATCAGCTGATCCTGTGGGGCCGAACTGAGAAATGTCTGAAGGACACATGCGAGGAGATAAACCTCATGGGGACAGAGTGCCACTACTTTGTGTGCGACGTGGCCAACAGAGAAGAAGTTTACAAGCAAGCTAAAGTGGTACGAGAAAAGGTAAGGCACTGATGTAGAAACAGACCTCCGTCAAGTACTTGTGAAGAGGGGTGGTGTGCATCTGGACTCCAATAATAGTGGTGCAGGAGCTGCTTAACTAGATGAATCCTCACAGTTCGGATAAAGTCGAACTAAACTTCTATGATAAGAGCACGCTGGCAAGGCAAGCTGGCAGATGCCTGTGAAGTTGGGAATGCAGACAGAACTGTAAGCGGATAAGGCTTTTGTGGGGCGTGTAGAGGTCTTACGGGTGGCCCATGTCTTGTTTTGATCATGGCAGGTCGGAGATGTGACTATCCTGGTGAATAATGCTGCAGTGGTGCATGGGAAGAGCTTGATGGACAGTGACGACGATGCCCTGTTGAAGTCTCAGCATATCAACATAATGGGACAGTTCTGGGTAAGTTGGGGGGGGCAGAACAGCCCTAGCGCACAAAAGGAGAGAGGGCGGGAGAGAGAGCAGAAGAGCCCTAATTGCCGCTACCTCTCCAGCCAGCCCACACCTCTGGGCATCATTTGCTGAGAAAGTGAGGGAAATTCCAAATTACATGCTTGCTGTGAAAGCACTTGGAACATCACAGTGATCGTCGAGGTCTCCTATAAACCAGTGGCATGTGGACCATTCCAGCTTTGCCTTGAGATCAAACGGCCTTATCACAGGAGGAGAGGCTTGTGGGTGTCTGCAGAAGAAATAGAAACCTGGCCTGTGGTTGCACCATTCCTGACGGGAGCATTTTCCCTGTCTGCATACTTTCCCCCTTCAGAAGATCCAAGGCGTTCGCCTTCTTTTGTCATCGCTGTTTTGTTTGTTTTGTCGTTTTTCTCCCAGACTACAAAAGCGTTCTTACCGCGCATGCTGGAGCTGCAGAGTGGTCATGTGGTCTGCGTGAACTCCATCCTATCTCTGTCACCCATTCCCGGCACCATAGACTACACCACGTCCAAGGCCTCGTCGCTGGCTTTCATGGAGAGCCTGACCCTGGGTCTGTTGGACTGCCCTGGAGTGGGCTGCACCACTGTGCTCCCCTTCCACACCAACACGGAGATGTTTCAGGGGATGAGAGTGAGGTGAGCTTCCACGCAATCTTACCCAGATGGTTTCAGCTTAAGCTGTCTTTGTTTGTCTGCCTGAACACACTTTAACTCCTTCCCCTGAGCTAATTAATCAAATATTAATCTTAAAATATATTATTCAGTAATGACTGAGAATTATTCAGTAACTCCACTGAATCAAATGCAAAATGTGTATAGTCGCACAACTCAGAGATTTATGGACTAACGGGTTGCAGTATTAACCATAATTGATGTGTTGTAGGTTTCCCAGACTTTTCCCCCCGCTCAAACCAGAGCTGGTGGCACAGAGGACAGTGGATGCAGTGAGAACCAACACAGCCTTCATCTATCTCCCCTGGTCCATGCATGCACTGGTAATCCTCAAAAGGTGGGTGTCCTTTTACAACAGCTGTAACAGTATAGCACATCATCATTACTTTTAGTGCAATTTTTGCTAATCAGTATACTTTTTTTTCCATTTTACTTCCTCATAACAGCATCTTGCCTCAGCGTGCTCTAGAGGAGATCCATAAGTTCTCAGGAACCTACACCTGCATGCACACGTTCAAGGGACGGACATGAGGAGAAGGACAAAGTGCCCGAGGGTCCTGGGTAAATGCCTAAGTTGGTCCGTGTTCTACACCTGTGTGCTTGGCACGGCTGATGACGAAGGGAAGTCCATGAAACAACGAGCCGTCATCCTTGTGGAGTTTCGGGGATTCCCTGATGGGAGGACAGATAGAGCAATGAAGCAACACACTGCTGCACAGGGGGCTCGTGCTGCAGGACTGGCCTCAGGTCAGCCCTTACTCCCTACATCTGTTTCAGAGTGACCTTTTAACTGTTTACCCACACTGAGCACAGATGGGCCAAAAAAAGAAAAATACAAACTGAAGCGACTTTGCAGCCACCACTGTTCAGCTTTTGTAATTAACCATTTTTATATATTAGTCTGTTTTTAAGGAACTAATGGAACTGTAAGTTCATTATTTGAATAAAGGGACATTTTGGGATCAAAGTCTTTCTGAGGGGAATGTATAGTAAAAGAAACAAACAAAAAAAACAAACAATTAAAAATTTTAAAAACAGGCAGAGATTCCTGATGCGTGAGGGAATCTGGTCGTGCTGAACTTACACTGTTGTGAGATTGGGTGGACATCTCTTCACCAATGTGACGTAGCTTCTTCCAAACATGACCTCAGGGTGTTTGTGTGTGTGTGTGTGTGTGTGTCAATCCACATGTGCATGCGTGTAAATACACATGTGCATACGTGTATGTTTGTGAGTATGTGCATGTGTGTTTGTGTGTGTGAATTTGTGTGTGTTTTGTGCGTAAAAGGGAATTCCACTGCCCTGTTTATAGGCGGATGACAAAGGTCTCCACAGACTGTGTGCAGGGGGTAAGGCCGACGTCACTCAGTCCTGCCCCTCGACCACATGGGGCCACTCACTCCATCAAACACTTCATATTTCTCTCATTGCTCTAAAATGCTCCCTTAACCCAGGCATGACATGTCACCCTGCTTCACCCCAGCAGAAACTTTAGTTTGGCCAAAAGCCTCAAAAGAATTTCAGGGGAACAAAAGTTCAGAAGGATCTTTGTTTCAGTTGTTGAAAAACATACCGAATTCTTTTCCTTCATCGAAAGGATTGCACTCTCCATGTGTCCAAAGTGCAGAGATTGCATGAGGGGTGGAGGAAAATGTCAGTGCTTAGAGGCTGTTTTATGATACACTGTAAATATTTAACCAGAAATCCATCTGGTTTAACCATCCGTAGTATCTATGTTCTGCAACACAGCGTCACATCAGGAACAGTGATGGGAGCTTCATGTAGAAGTCAACAGAGAGTGCTGTACATGTGTGATGGCTCAGGGGCAGAATCCAGACTTGTAGAAACAACAAAAATGTTCAATTTTACTCAGGAGTTACCCAGAATACACTGGAAAAGAACAGAGCAGTCTAGAGAGTGCTCCAATGTAATATGGTTTGGAATGCCAGATTGGTATCTCACTGTGGTTTGGTGACAAAATCTAAAACTCCAAGCAAGACAACAAAGAGGTTTAACCCTAGCATGTCAAAGATGATAGGCTTCTAATATACATGTTGAAGACAACTGACAGATACATTCCAATAGTTTTTAGCATTGTTTACAGTGTTCACTGATAATCTCATTGCTAATAACACAAATCAGTTGTTCAGCTTGAGAAATATCCTTTACTTAGCATGGTGCTTGGCTCCTGAGGAGGATAAATCACTGAGGATTAAATAATTACGTTTAGTGTTGCGATGGTGTCTAGCTTGAAGCTAGGGTTAGGCCAAGACAGACGAGAAAACATACCATGAAAGGACATAGTGGTTTATTTGCGAAACCACTAATTAAGTTTAGGAAAAGGTGCCAAGTTCTTACAGCAAGCCAGGAGTGTGAGTAGAACTGCTCAAAGTAAAAAACAAAGGAGAGAAAGTGTGAAAGAGGAACATCAGCGAGAAGCTAGAAGATCACAATGCAAACCAAAGCAGAACTTCCACCAAGAGGATGAGCTGCGTTCCTGAGGTGTGGGTGGGTTAAGGTCAGCACTAGGCACAAGTCAATTGTGGAGAAGGGCACTACAGAGCCAACGGATGGGAACATAACCAAGAAAACCAGGGCGGTGAGGGGAGGGAGGATGCTGAGAGTGCAGCCAAAATAGGACGTCAGTGCAGAGAGGACAGGTGGCGCTAGTGAGCAAAGGGCAAAGGACACTGCATAAAACTTTTATTATTCGATGAGAGTTAAGAGAGAGGCGCAACCTTGGCATAAATGTTGTGTGTCGGAGTACCAGACAATGACTAGATTCAGAGTCTCAGTTTTAAGGCAGTCAAGATCTTCCAGAAATGTTGAGCAATCACCCTTTGAACCTCAAAAAGCAGCTACACAACATATCGATGAAACTCTGCTGTAAATTCAAACTAGAATCTTTAACAGCAGTTGAGTCTCCCTTATACTGCAGCCACTGATGGAATAATTAACATGAGGGTAGAGAGCAGGTATTTCTCCCAAACCTCCAAACATTTTTTGTATTTTTCACACTTTATCCTCAGATTTCAACCTTTGCATGTTGCCATGCGTCACTGCATTTGTCCTGACACAGATCAAGAACAGGGGGACACCCTTTTGTTCGAAAGCCGAAGCCAGAGTGGTTCGCTCTGCAAGCCTGAACGTGAGCAGAAGCAGGATAAAAGCGAGGGAAGTGACTGACCTCTGGCAGCCAGACAGGCACATAAACATTGGTTTGAATCGCAGAAAACCACTAACACCTTCCACGGTGATTCCAACAGAGACTTCGTATTGTGATCTGAATTTGACCCACGCTTGCAGACACGGGGGGTGTTTCGGGAGAGGAGTGGGGAGGAAAAAAATGATGGGGAATGTGCTCAGCTCAGGGAAATGGGAGCCTCTCTTTATGGGGACTGTTTCTCATTGGCCCGGAGCGGCCTGTTTCGAAAGCAAGGGAGAAGCGCGCGGAGTCGGCGGTGGGTCACGGAGTTACTGAGCACTGCACATGTGTGCAGGCGGCAGAGGAGAGGGGCTGGGCCTGGAGTCCCCAAAGGCAGGTTCAGTGCAGGGTTAGCCAAACATGGGATAAATCATGACAGATACAGAAGCAGCGAGAGAAACTGAGAGAGAGAGAGAGGGGAAAGAGGAGCAGACAACTCACCTAGTCCTGTGTGCTACAGCACGAAGACCCAGCCACAGGTGCAGAGCACTATGTCATAAAATTTGGTTTACCCATAAAATTCAGCTCGAATAATACTGAATAACCTTTTAGGAGCTAAACACTCCATTAGAAATAACTTGGACTGTTTTCCAGATATGGAAAGCACAGACTCTTATGGCACTGAAACAGTGAAACTATTCAGCGGTGTTTTCAAAAGGAAAAACCTCCTTAAGGCTCTCAATAGCTCTGCCACAACTGGCATAGCGATGAGTGTCTAAACTGTACTGCCTGGTTCCCATTTCCTTTCCCTGATCTCTGCCATCCCAGCAAAAGAGTTTGGGAGAGCCTTAGGCCAGAAAGCCTTATGGGTATGTGACATATGCATGGGAGCTGTAATCCACTCTTCTGCAGCTCCTCAACCCACACCCTCCCTTTGTATAATCCCACAGATACTATGACTCCATAATCCCACAGATATTATGACTCCATAATTCCAGGATGTGGAATGGTGAGAGCAAGGCAGGGAAGCTGAAAAGTCTTTTTATTTTGTAAACCCTCTAAAGTCAATGTCAGGGTTGAAAAACTCTGGTAAAAAATAACATTAATCAAAGTGTCAAAATGTGGAATTTGGAAGCTACAGCATTAAATACACATGCAGTGAGAGCAGCGCTACTTGAAGAAATGCTTCATGCTTACACTGATAAGGCATATGGGTATTATTCATTTATATACATTAATAGCCTGTTTCATTGGGTCCAACAAGAACGTATAATTAATCACTTAAGCTACTGACACATCGCAACTGTAAAAGTCATTGTTACCTTCAAACTTAGTGGTCACTAGTGAATTTGAGCTGTATCCGCTAGCGTCAAGAGCCCCTCGATTAGCACTGTTGCCATTTTGGTGAGCATTCATCCATCATTTAGAAGCTCGTATGACAAAGCGCAACAGAGCTGACCCTTGGCGAGGTCTTCGATCTCCACGCCTCAGCTGCCATGTCAGCTAAGAATTATGGGCAACTGGGGCTTGAGGTCAAGGGTTCTGCTCATCGAGTGTGTTCACAGCAAGTCTTGATATCCCACACTTTTTTTGAAGGCTAGAACATGTCTTTGCTTTGTTTTCAAGGAGTTTTATTCCACAGGTGCCACTCTTTGCCAAGGACCCCGAGTTGATGATAAAAGAAATTGCACGTTTTAGACCAAAAAGTCTACTGCAAGAGCCAGAAACACAAGTGGCTTTTGACAAGCAACAAACCCAGTGGAACTTTCAGCTTTCAGTAATAATGTTTAGCATGTAATAACAGATAGCCCTCGTGTTGAACTGAGATTGTAAAAGAAAAAAAAAAAAAAGAATTGTACTTCCAATGAAATGGTCACCAAAATGAGTACGATTTGCTTTTCGAGAACTTTTACCACAGAATCCAGATCTCTAGGCAGGAAATAAAATGAAAAATTCTAAGTAAGCTCAGATGCATTAATATGTGCATTCGTGCTTTTTTCTTCCTAATATTTCCTTTCATCTGGACTGTACCCTAAGGACCATGGCTTATCAACAGTTTCTGCTGAAGACCATATCAGAGGGCTGCAATGAACATCCTCTCCTGCTATTTTGTTTCTCATTAGTGCTGCATTGTGGAATGGTGTTGTCAGAAATCACAGCTTACTCCAGACGCACATTTGGTGAGGAACTGCCTCCTCCAGGCCACGCCTATGGTGACACCTCAGCCTGCCTGTGCCTGTGCACCACAGCATGGCTTCCTCTGCTGAGGAAACACCTCAAGAACTCAAGAAAGAAAAAAAATGATGGGAACAAGGGAGAAATAGAGATCTGTCAGGTTCAGGAAATTAAAATCTATGTAAGCGATTTATCATGCAAACATAACAGCGTGATGGGCCTCTACTGACTTACTTACATCCTCTATATCTACAGCAACACATGCCTGGAGGCACGGGGATGTCCTCTAGGCTTAAGCCAATCCAGGGGCGAGTGCAATATACAAGGTAAGGAGTGTGTAGTTTACCGCTTGTGGATCTTCCAGTGGGATTCTAAAGTTGCCGAGTAGCACATTCAAGGGCTCAGGCTTAAAGCACCTTGTCCAGGTGGACTATTTCAGACGTGTAATTTATGATCTGGGCCAAGTCTTCGCCCAGCACACTATAGCGCCGCCCCAGAGGGACTGGGCCCATATTGCAGCTGTCATGGTGCTGAGCAAGGTAAAAACGTTAGTAGGTCATAAAAAGGGTACGAGCTATTCCTAACGCCCAGAGTGAGCAGAGGAAACGGCTTCAGGGGTCCCACACACTCTTTAAACACGAAGGACTGCTCATGACTGAGAGGGCAACCAGATGTCTTCAGAAAGCTCATTAATTAATGCCAACAGAGGTCCTTCGGAGGAGACTAAGTGAGTTCCCTTTTTGTGACCTTTTGCACTGCATTTGCTCCCATTGGATTTATGGGGCTGTTTGATGTGAAGACTCATGGGTAACTAAATCAGAAACATCACAGGGTTCTCCATGACAACTGGCCTGAGTTTATCAATAAATCTGTCAGATTAGTCATCATTGATCTTTCAGAGTACTCCTGATCCAGACATTTTTAATAAATATCTGCCTAGCAAATCCATCATTTGGTTACAGAAAACCTCTCTCTTGTGCTCAAAACTTTATATTTTATGGAAAAGCTAACTCTAAAGTGTACATCTCAACCTAAGTGCACAGAAGACTCCTAGGATATAGAATGATTCACCCAATAAACAGCTCACAACGTGAGAAACTTCAGTGGTTACAATGGGAGGTTGTGTTTTCCTGAGCCATTCACAGAAGAGGAAGGATATAAACTACAGTAATGCGTCAGCTAGCAGTAAAGTCACTGCACACGTTAAGACACACCACAGGAATACAGCTTTTTACACAGGTTCTGGGGCCCTTAACTACATTTACAATAAAACCACCAACACAAGACATGGAACTACCTCACACCAACACCATTACTGTTAACACTGAGGAATGAAGGTGGTGAGACTCGAGCCAGAGTTTATTGTGTCAGAAGAGGGCTGGTCACGAGATCCTTTGTGGTACAAGGTTGCTCGTTTGGACCCATGTCCGCACTCGGGTCAGGCTTAAAATAAACCCAGGAGTGTCTGGGAGTATGTTGCACCAACGTGTTATTGAGCGCGGCCCAAAACTAACATGAGCTGAGAAGAAGTGAAGCTTAAAAAAACGAAGTCATGCATTACATAGTCAACAACGCCCTTGTACTCACACATCTGCTTCAAGTTCAGTTGTGCACGGTAGGGTGAGTAAATGCTTTGCAGCTTAGTTGACATGTACACACACCCACCCATCCAACACACACACACACACAGCAGCACCAGAGGAGCTTCACAGAAGCTGAAAAGAGCAACTGATGGTTGAACACCTGGGAGGAAGAGGTCAGCTGTAAAAGCAGAGGCTCACGCTCTATGAAGTAATTAGCCTGAGAAATGACAAACAACCAAACGACCCGCATCAGCACTGTTACCACTGCTCACAGAACAGCACCAGAAAAACTAGCAGTGCTCACAGAACAGCACCAGAGACACCTACAACTGCTCCCAGAACTGCTTTCATCACAGTATCTTGTTGCACCAGCACATCAGATTAGGCAAAGAAAGAATTAGGGAAGGTTTTAAAAAATTAAGTTAAAAAACTTATTTTAAGGGATTGAGTAAATAGGACATGTGTCTATTTTGAACTTGTACTACAAACACACCTTATGTACATGACATGTTTGCTTGAAACGCATAGTGCTTCTGTCATCACTTGGCAATAGGAGTGAAAAAAAATCTGGAGAACCACCACTGTGTGAATTTGTGGCGTGGAGAATTCCAATCACATTAAAAGTTTGGTGAAATGCCCCTGAATTTACTGGACATTTAATAACAGGAAATTACTTCAGGAAGGTGAAGAATTGTATGTTAAGAAAAACCTATCATGGTCTAAGGCTAGACAAGCAGCTGAAACTGAGCTCAAAGCATCCTGGGGTGAAAAAAAAACAACATGCACGTGCTTGTAAGGGCTAATCTTGAGCCAGCTGGTATTTCCATCTTCATGAGTGTTTTCCGAGGTCATCGCACATGAGTTCAACTTCATGACGTGTGTCTCAATTCCTCAAGTGCTGCGGTACCCTGGTGAGTGAGCAGAGCCACTCGTCGGGACCAGGCCGGGCTGAGCGGCCCTGGACCATCATATCTGCACCTTGCGGCCAATTGATTTTTTTGGACCGTTGGTTTCCTTTAGTTTCACAAAGGCCTGATTGTTTAGAACTTGTCGGGTTTTCCTCCTTCCGGACAATGCTGGCGCCGACGGACCCATCTGGGGCTGCGTTTTCCCGGCCACAGTCACGGACCCACCAATCGCAGAGACAGGGAGGTGGAGTGGGGGGGATAGGGTAGCTCCGCGGCTGCCATCTCTTTAATAGCTCCACAGACCTCCAGGCTTTTTCCCTTTGAAAGCTGTTGTGAGTTGATCTTCTGTGGATCTTCTGTGCTGACAGGTAAAAGAGGATCGACGTTAGGATGATCACAAATCAGCAGCATGAATTACAGACCAAAGCAGCTCTCTCTGAGAGGAACTTGGGTCCAGTCCTTGGGTCCAGTCCTGTTTCTCTGGCAGTTCTCTCTCAACCATGGCCTGAGCCACAACCGTGAGCCTGACAATCGGGTTCAATTTCAGGTCACGCTCTTGGCTTGACAATAGACCAGCCAGTCTTTGACGGGAGTGGGACAGACAGCTCCCTCACATGGCTCGCTAACACACACACACACACACACACACACACACACACACACCCCTACATACACACACACACACAGGATTTTGGTGGTCGTTTCTATTTCAACCACTCAGCAGAAACCTGAGCATTCTTTATCACTCTGTTGGATTCAGTCAGCTGTGTTGTCTACACATATTGTTGTACATGTGTAACTAATATTGACTAAATATATCGTCATTTTGACCTGCACATGTATGTCTCATGACGAAAATGCATAATGTAATGTGTAATGTAATGGGCAGTCAAACTAAATGTGAACTGTAATGTTTTATTTTGGTTTTAGTTGTTTGTTACTTTCATTCCTTCGCATTCAGAGTGACAGAAAAAGCAAAAACATTTGACTATAAGCTCCTATACCTCTTTGTTCTTAGATAACTGTTGATAAGCCTTTAAAAAAAAACTCACAATGTTGTCACAGTTGCTCTTATCTCTGCAGTTCCTCAGTACACATGGAGGTTTGTGAGTGAAAGTCCTGGAACGTCCCGGCAGCGGGACACGCACTGCACACATTCTGCGCGTGAACTCTGGTTGAACTCACTGCTTCCTGTTTCAGGCACGCTCTGAGTGCCTCCCCCCCACCCCCCCCGTGACCTGGCTCACGACTCAGCAGTTCACCAGGAGGTCCTGTGTTCAGACGCGCTGCTCACAACGACCCCTGGCACCTCCTCTCCAACCCCCCCAGCACCTCCCTAAGCAACCCCCTTCCCACCCACCCAACTCACACCCCACTCTGCCTGCCTGCTGGACCACAGTCAGGGAAGGAGAAATCTGTCTTTGTCGTGTAGGTTCAAGTACAGACACACAAATGCATAACAAATTGTTTCACATACCAGACCCGCTGCCTTAATACAAACTCAAGCTGAGACTATGAAAAACATCTCAGCACGATCAACAAAGGCATCGGTGTCATCTAGAGTGCAAAATTTGCATACATGTCCTGATTTAGTTCAGTTTGATGGCAACGGTAACGTCAACAGATTTCAAAGCTCTGATTAACACTCAAAAAGAAAATAAAAGAAAGAAAAAAACAGAATGAAGGAAATGAGGAAGCCTGGGTAATTTGTACTGACCAAAAATTGTTGGAGACCGTTAGTATTGTGACCAGCCTGTTTTAATCAGCGACTCAAACCATTAGTGCACAAGCAAAGGAAGTTAAAGATGTTTATGAATAGTTTATGAAGTAGCAGCGTGTTGAATCTTAAAACACTGAAAGATAATCCCAAGGAAAGCCTCAAAGTACTGATGCTGGCTATAATATCCTATTGCAGAAGGTGATTTGCATAGCACATACACATCATTTTTTCTCCTCTTTCATTATCATTATCAACATCATCTTCATGGTCTGATGCTGTTGCAAAAATAATAAGGGTTTGTACATGGAGGGGAAAAATGGTTTTGCATTCAAAGAGGCATTTGACACTTTACACAGGGCATTAATGTAAGATATAGTATAAATAAAGCAGACTTTTCAGTAGTCAATCAGAAGACATCTAGGATACATTCTTAAGTTAGAGAAAGTACTCAAACTGTAGAACACTACATCTTGGAGTCTTGGAGAACATGCCTGTCGATCAAAAGCAACACAGAGCGCATGAAGGAAGTCGATTTTTGGAAAATTGCAGTCTCTGAGTCTCTGTGTTAAAACAGTGATCCTGTGAGTCTGATTAGCCCTCCACTCATCTCATTAACTCCCTCCCACCACTCACTATTACTGCCCTGCTCCTGACATAATGGGATGGGCCACTTAGCCAATCAAAAGCCTCCTGCTGGGACTGACTGTGCTAGCTGCCAGATTAGCGCGGGCCTCCCCTGACTCCTCGCCTAGCGTGACCAATGGCTGACTGTCTCCTTTTCGTCTGAGTCTGATGAATCTAGGCCGTCTCCTCCTTCTCCATATGGCTAACATCTCTGAAGAGCTGCTGCACAGGTGGCAAAAAGGAAATGTAGAAAAAAAAAAGTCATTTTCTGGTGCTATTTGTAGAAAAGAACTAGATAATGGAGTGATGTGTCATATGTTCAATCAGTGAGAAAGATTTTATTCAGAACATTCAGTTCAAACCACTATGTTTCACTATGAGACCAAAAGAAAAACTCTGGCCAGTGCTGGACTTGAGGGTAGGGTCTTATGTAAGTCTCCCCCTCCCCCCACTCCCAAATGCAGGGCTGTTACTTGCCCTCAGAGGTGCTTTCCCAGCTTCTCACCATGACCTGCCATTCTTAGGGGCGGACACCTCTCTCAGCATTGGATTGCAGAAAGTAGGTTTGAGTTTCAGGCCTCTGAGATGGGGGTGGGTGGGCTCCTCGCCAGAGTCAAAGGTCACCTCCAACAACCTCCACCGCCCCCCCTTTCCATGGCTCACTCGGCCACACTCTTCCAGCCAGTGAGAGAAAGACCTGAACTTGAGATGAGCTGCACCGATAGGTTCATCCACAGGGCACCACTCCCCACCCTGTCCCAGAAAGCTTTTCGCGTCAAGACATCCTCCTCTCTTCTGTTTTCTGCTTCTCTGCAGTTCCACTCACATTGACATGGCGTTGAGTGTAAGGCTTGTCTTTTCATCTAAGCCTTATCACCATGTTAGCACTTCCTACGTCTGACAGGAGGATGAGAGCTCTTTCAAGTTTATGGCCCCCCCACCACACCATGCCCCGCCTTTACCAGCACCCTGACTCCCGGCTATGAGTGATGTAGAAGTACAGCCTTATTGCTTCCTTGTCTGAAAATCAAGAAGAGAAATCTAAAACGGACAGACGGACAGATAGATAGTGGGGAAAACAAGTGAGGAAGAAGAAAAGAAAGACAAAATGAGAGGGAGAAACAGAATAAGAAAACCATAATGCAACAGAGAAGAAAAGTGAATGAGACAGAGAGAGAGAGAGAGAGACTGTGACTCATAAGGCACTTGAAGCTCATTAAAGAGACTGGGCAGGATAGTGGCTGTGAAGTGGAGAGTTAACCAGAAAGGAAATTCTTCAACTTTTAACTCAGTCCACTCTGCATAAGGTTCAAATTACTGGGCTCCACAGCTCTGAGGGCTGGTTCATCCTCAAATGATGCATGAAAGAGATCAGTAAAATAATAACCGTAACATTCCTGAAATGGAAAATTGTAGTTCTACAAATGCTGAGGAGAAACCAGAGATCTGACTTACAGAATCATTTGGTTCCCAGTCTCCTTAGTCATGCTCATATGGCCCATTCAGTCAGACTCATTAGTAGCATGTCTCCATGCCAAGGAACACTTCAGCCTGAGCCTAGGAAATGGATTATGTTTGTGGTGTACTTTTTAAAGATTTGGATGTGCTCTTTCCATTTTAGATACGCTCAGAGGGTTTTTAGCGTGTTATTTCCTTTCATTGAGTGCTAAGGTTTTTGGTGTGCTGTTCAGATTTTTTGCGTGTTTCTTAGGATTGACACTTCATTGTAGGGAAAGTATGCTCTTTGGGGATTTTGGTGTGATTTCTTGCATTCTGGTGTATGATTTAAGGGTTTCTTGTGGCTTTTTTAGCATATCTGTGTGCTAATTAAGGGTTTATTGTTTTCTTTGGGGGGTTGGTGTGCTCTTTAGAGGTTTTGGTGTGGTTTTTAGGGTTTGGGTGTATTCTTTAGTGTTTTGGTGTGCTCTGAAAAGTTTTTTTTGGGTAGTTTTGTGCTCGATAGGATTTTGTGGCCTCTAGAGGGTATTGGTTAGCACTTTTGGTGACCTTAGGGTTTATGGTATGGTACAGTATGGTACCTTAGGGTTTATGGTATGGGTTTTGGTGCCTTTTATGGGTTTTCTGTGCCAATACAAATTTTAGTGTGCCCTTTAAGATTTTAGTGGGCTCCTTAGGGTGTTTGAATGTGCTCTTTGGGGTTTTATGGGCCTTTTGAGGGTTTTGGTGTTCTTTGGGGTTTTGATGTACTTGTTTAGGGTTTGATTAACATCTCTGAGTGTTTTGCTGTACGTCTTTGCATTTTGCTGTGTTATTTAGAGCTTGGGGTTATTCTTTATGGCTGGGTTTTTGCTGTGCTTTTTTGCACTTCAGTGTTCACTTTAAGGTTTTGGAATGCTCTTTAGGGTTTTGGTGTGTTCTTTGGAGTTTGATGTGTTCTTTTGGAGTTTTGATGTGTTCTTTTTGGGGTTTTGGTGTGTTCTTTAGGGTTTTGATTCTTTCTTTTGGCATTTGGTGTGTTCTGTAGGGTTCTGTTGTGCTTTTTTGGAGTTCTGGTGTGCTCTTTAGGGTTTTTGGTGTCCTCTCTAAGGTTTTAATATGTTCTTTAGTGTTTTGTTGTGCTCTTTAGGGGTTTTCACAGTGCTCTTAGGCAGCCTGAGCTACAGCCCTCAAAGTCTGAAGGAAACTCAGAAATGGCAGTGAGACAAAGAGGACTGGACTGGCATGGTCTGACAGCAACATAAAGAAACAAGGTTTACTAGGCAGGGAGCAGTGGGCCAAGCACAAAGCATGAGCTAAGACAGAAAGACAATGGGCATGGTCTCCACATTAACAGAGAGAGGGGGGCAGAGAGTGAAAGAGAGGGGGAGGGAGAGAGGGAGAAGGAGAGACGGACAGACAGGCAGACAGACATACGGAGAGACAGGGAGGTGTTGGATATTTGCACTGGAACCCTTCTTTGTCATTACACTGCTGGGAATTCAGTGTTTAAAATGCTGTTTCTGAAAATTGGATTTCCATTAAGTACCATGACAAGGAATTTTAACAAGGGAAAAACCAAAGTCTTGGCAAACAATATGGTGGGTGTTTTTTTTTTTTTTCATTCTTAAGATTTTGGGCATGAGTAATGAGTGCAAATTTGTTCATTTTCACAAATTGAACCTCAAGACTAGCACTAATTTAAAACAGACATAAAAAAAACCTTTGTGTTCCAGCATATGTCAAACAAATCAAGGGTTCTTCAGTGTGTGCAATACACAATGCTCAGCTTGATCTGTCTGATACACTGAAGGATAATAAAAGTCAATATTTCAACCATTTAAAATCAAGCGTAGAACTACTGGATGAATTCAGCTCTCCTCTTTCAGAAAAAAGGTGTGTTGTTCAAACAGACAACCATCCTAGTCAGGCAGTCACAGGCCCATGAGGAGGTTCACCGCACTCTGCTCCACGTTTCCCAGGAAAACCGGATTGAATCCATTAGTTCCTCAGTTCAGTGCAGATTGGAACTAATATCAGGGATCAAAATTGCGTACTTATAATGTTCATAAATAAGAGCAGGAAGTAAGGGTGATGAAATGGGACCATCCTATGCATTACCTCTTTGATGGATTTGTTTAGAAAATGTTTTTTTTAACGCACAACATCTCGCTGTTCGTTTCTTTTAAAACTCTCATGCAGCCTTGTCATATATGTGGAGTATAACACATCTTGGCATGAAGATAATTTTAGATGTTCAGATAAGTCTGAAAATTCTGGTTTAAATACTACCATCTATTATAAACCTGCAGATTCGTATTTTTATTTGCAATACAACTTTTGAATTTCAGTGGTACAAGACACAAACTCCACCAGTCACTCACCGATACTGTTGCTTTTCACTCTGAAAATGCATTTTCAGAGTGAAGAAAGACTTTCTTCCAGAAAAGCAGGGAAAAGAGTAAATATTTTCAGCACTGTGGGTTTGTTAAGAAGGTTGTAGCTGACGTGTTTGCTTGTGTCTTACCTGTTCAGATGTTTAGACCCATAAACAAACCAGCAAATCTAAATCTCATTTACTTTGCCGCTGCTTGCTCATCATCCTGTTAATACACAGGTGGTTAATGTTAATTAAAAAATAAATAAAAAACTTAAAGATCATCCAGGATGATGCAGAGACTGCATACATGTTTAAGGTGCGTTCACTAATCTCCTACAGATGAGACAAAAGAATCAAGGACATGCTCATCAAGAGTGAGATGAATGACCAACCGAATGAATAACTGCTGTAATGCAACCTCTATAGAACCACAGAAATGTATTAACACACCCACTACAATATACAGTCCCAAAGGCTTGTTCCTCATAACACCTTACTGCAGGTACAGTTTGTTATGTCTCTTAGAATAGATGCAGTCAGTTTTCTTTGGAGAAACCAAGAGAAGATTTGTCATTTCCAGTAGCCAGTGATTTTAATGCTAATTGACATTGTCTTAATAATTTATTCATTTGCATTACTGGTAGTTGCAATAGAAAATGACTGGACTGCACTCTCAGACAGTGAATGAAGAGAATCAAAGCTATGATTTAAAAATGTGGCCTGTTTGAATATAAACTGGCTTCACCTCCTAGGACTTCAGAAATGCTTTGCACAGTTGATGAAGGATCTCTGTCCAAAACAAGCCGTTTCTCAGGAAACCTGTGCACTCCACTAATTTGCTTCAGTGTAATCATACAGCATTGATCTAGGTGCTCTGTGGTCCTGGGGTTTCAAGGCCCAGTTTCCCAGTTTACTATCAGTTGCATTTTATCCACAAGCAAATGAGCAAATACAGCAAAGATGCCCCCCCCCCACACACACACACACTCATGCAAGCCTCTGGAGAAAAGAGAACAAATGTTTAACAAATATTTATATGAGCAAATGAATTTCTTATATAGTTGCTTATATAGTGACATTTTTGCAATACAATGTATTAATCTCGAATGATTAAAGAATTGTGAGTAAATTCCTGCGGTTTCATTTTGAATTGTCTTACTGAAGGCAATGCAAGTGTCAATCAAAACCCACTTAGCTGACTTAATATTCTTGTACTTTCTTTTTACTTACAATTTTTTGTCTTTCTGTTTTACTAACTAATGGTACGCTGGCAAGCTTTTATATTGTCTGGACAAGCTTAAATGATTCCTTACTCTCTCCTGCCCCCTTCTGCTTGTTTAGAGAATAGCCTCCTTCCTTCTCAAGTTAGCACTGCCATAGACACAACACCACCTCACTTTTTCAGAATATAATGCCATCAATAAATCTACTGCTAAGACAAGATGATGTACTTTGCCGCTTCTTGCTTATCATCCTATTAATAAAAAGGTGGTTAAAGTAAAAAAAAAAACAAAAAAAACTCCTAAATCCTCTAGAATGAGGCACGTGATTCATGCTAGTATTCCTATGAGCTATTATTACAGAATTACAACAGCAGTAACAAAATCAACATCAGTGTTCAAAGCACTGCAGGAGCTATGCAAATCCTCACATTTACATGTTTTGCAGTTCAGGAGATGCTCTTGTGCGGAGCGATTTACAACACTGCTTCGTTGTCTCCATAGAAGAAATCCTTACACCAGTGCCTTAGACATGAGCTAAGCAGGCTATTACGCCTGAACCCTGTCAGAGGGAAAACCGCACAAAGTAAGCATTTTTTACGCAGACTGGTAAAGGAATAGTTTGTGTGCATCAAAGTGACTGATTAATTCTAAGAAGTGAAGTCGTTATGACAGGAGCTTATCATTATAACAGGACAGAAGAGAGAAAGCTCAGGCTCAGGACTGACTCAGGAAGGGCTCAGAGTCATCTCAGTGCAGGTTCGGGGAGGGCTCAGAGTCATCTCAGTGCAGGCTCAGGGAGAGCTCAGAGTCATCTCAGTGCAGGCTCAGGGAGAGCTCAGAGTCATCTCAGTGCAGGCTCAGGGAGGACTCAAAGTCATCTCAAGGGTGTCTACAGGAAGGCTCTCTGGCACAGAATTTGTGGTCATACTCAGCTCAAGGTTGAAATATGGATGCTCTTGTACAGACAGTAATGATCTCCCAGGAGCTGGAGCTGGAAAATGGAACATGGAACTGGAAAATGGAGTTGGAACATGGAGATGGAACGTGTAGCTTGAGCATTGAACATGCATGGCTATGCTGATGTTCATTTTGTATGTCCCCATGTGTGCCATTCCACTGACACAGAAAGGGGCCAAATTAATTACAGCATTAGAACGGTATATGAAGAAGTGGATGTGCTGTGTGATGTGAAATAGTGCAGTTCGGCAAAAACAAACTCAAACTAGGAAACACCAGAGCCTCATTCTGCTCAACAGGGCCACACAGCAGAAGATAAAAAAAATCAGTAAAGATCATCAGGGAAGGAAAAGGATTAAACACACATACTCTGTAACATGCCTAAAGGCAGAATACAGAACTGGACAGAAACAATAGTTCAAAGATATTTAAATTGTCTTTTTTTTTTTTTTTTACCATACTTACATCAGTGATGCTAAAGAAGAGTTTTATGAAAGCGATATAAATCAATTAATACTGTGCTAATGCGCTGTGCGTGGTTTTTTTACACAATTGTTTCACCCTACTAACAGATATAAGTCACGGGTTTACAATTCTTAACATTGCAGAATTTCAAACACTCCCTTTAAACATAGTACCCATCTAGTACCTACATTAGTTTGTGGCAAAGTTTGTGTCTATATTTTATTTAATTTCAGGCAATATGCTCATGTACTACTGAAATACTGAAAAAAATAAACAGACTTTTAACAGGATTATGACTTGGGCAGAGTACAGAGATTTTTCAAAATATAAATGATGTATTCAGATTTGTTTCAGTTTTTCAATCATGCTGCCTGTACAGTGTTTGTGAAATGCTATTAGCATAATCATCTGAAACAAAACTCACTATAAGATGTTTCACAATTACAGTGGTAAAAATGCATTACCATGAGTGACCAGATGGTGGTGCTACATCACACAATACCTGATATAGCAAACGAGTCAAAAAAGAAGTTTCTATGGTTTCATATTGGAAGACGGATAAAACGTCCTTCATTTACCTGTATGTACATGCGCATCTCTGTGTTTGAACTTATTTGCGTTGGGATGGTTATTTCTTTACTGATTTGTCCCAGGTTTGTGAGGCCACTGTGAATCATCTTGTCAGTGGTGAATTGTCAGTCAGATTCACAACCAGCAGACACATGCTGTCATGAAACTGTAATGAGGATCATGTGCCAACACTCACAGCTGACACAAATCATCATACCCTCCATTATACTTAGACATAATACATAATACATAGACCAGTTACAGAAACGCTAGACTGAAATTACAATATTATGTCTTTGTGGTTTTACTTTTACATTTTGTTCAGTATATTTTAAGACAGCACCCAGTTATTCACTGTACTTTTTTCCTTTATGGTGGATGAAGGGGTTGATGTTTGAGGTGATGCTCCCCAGTGCAGATCTTCAGCAGGATTCAGTAGGGAGCTCATGTGTCCAGCACAGGTGACGCAGGCTGATCTTCATACTTTCAATGCTCCTCACAAGGCCTCTAGAAGAACCATGTTTAACTGATGGAGCTCAACCCCTGGAGGGTCAGATGAGGATACTCTGTGTAACAAGGAGACAGACGTAATTTAATTCCCTAATGTGTTCCATGCAATATAGACAAAGCGCTCTCTCTCTCTGTCTGTCTGTCTGTCTGTCTGTCTGTCTCAAGAACAATGTCTGTCTCAATGGAACTAATAATAACAAAGTAACAGTAATAAGAGTAATGAATAAATAATAGGAACACAATAAAGCAACACTAATAATGAAATAATTAAATATTGTAGTAAGCTGGCAACCGCTGCAGTGAAGTTTAGTGAATTCTCCATTGTACTCCAGGCTGATGCGCTCTCTCCCTCTCTTTCTCTCTCTCTCTCTCTCACACACACACACGTGCACTCCCTCATGCTCACACACATGCATGCACTTACACAGATGGAGAGTGTGCTTGAGAAGTCATAGCCTGCAGCATGTGAAATTCCATTTAATTCCATTTAAATGGGTGTGAACAAGATTAACGCACAAACTCAAACTGTACAGTAAATAAATATAGAAATACCTAACCCATACATGAAACCTAATTAAGTATTTTAGTATTCGTTGTGTTTGTCATTAATGGGAAATGTATACTTTTGCAGGCTATCACACCATGCTGATTACACCTTGTGCTTATTCTTTCCCTGCTAAACATCGAGACTCCTGAACCATGACGGTCCTCTTGCAACAAATGGTCCACTCACATTAAATGCTAACCGAAGGAACAACATGGCCAAAACCAGGGGTCTATAGGCCTCTGTGATTTTATCAGAACTTAAACAGTTGAATAAAATACATGACAATGTGCTTAAGTAAATAAAGCTGGAGAATTAATGTATGGAGTCTGCAGATCTTTTAAATCAAGGTGAACTTTGTACAGAGAAACTAAGTACACTATATTCTATCCCAAAGCCAACTTCATTACTTTCTTGTTCTTTTTTTGGTTCAGTACTGTGAGCTGATCTCAGGCCTGAAGACAAACACATTCATATTTCATAATTAAGACTTTTGTTGCTCCACATGTTTGTGGTTGGTTGTCGGAACCCGTTTATCTGCCTAGCAACACATGACAAGGTGTCATTCTAATCCCCAATGTCCCACCACTCCTCCCACCTCCCTCTGGGAAAGAACAATGTTAAAAACAGAGCTGGAAGAGCAGAAGCTCTGACTTGAGTTTACACTGGATTATACACAGGGGGAAATCGTGGTAAACGGGCCTCTGGAGGATGTGGAATTGTTAAGCCTTTCTGACATCCTTTCGGGCCACTACAGACGAGCATGTACAATAAGCTTCTTGTTAAAAGTCCTCCAGAGAGAGCACACTGTGGCGTATAGCCGGCAAAGCTGCAAAAAAAGAGACAGACTCTGCTCTGCTTCAGCTCGTCATTAACAACTCTGGGAGTGCTTGTGTTTATCCTTCACAAACTCCACAGAGCTGGAAGAACCCAAACACTGAGAAAGAACCAGGAAATCTGCCCTGTTATAGAAAACACTGGGCCAGTTTTTAAATGGAACACAAGAGGAGCGGGTGGAGTTCTGAACAACCAATACCCAGCACCTTTCCAGAAAATGCAAAACAGTGGGTGTGTGCTCTAGACACAGAGCTCTGCCCCTACTGGCTGCAAGCATAATTAAAATGTGTTTTTTTGCAGTGACATAACATATGTGGTCAAATAAGTAGCATCACCTTACTTTAGCACACAGTTAGACAAAGACAATAGTAGGGGGCGGAGTTCTGAACAACCAATATCCAGCACCTTTGCAGGAAATGCAAAAACAGTGGGCGTGTCCTCTAGACATTTTCATGTCATTTTGTTCCAGAGACTTATGTGGTCAAATATGCTGCAACACTTCAGTTAGCCATGTCAGTGAAGATCTAATGCACTCATAAAGACGTTAGGCTAACTGTGTGCAGGGGAGACAATCATGGTGACTGATTCAAGGTGACTGGTTCTTCCCTGCTGTGGACTTATTTGTAATGTTTCCTTGTCCTTCTCGTCTTAACCTCACAGGTGTTCTAGAGAAATTCTAAATACAAAATACATCAGAACAAATGTTCTACCTTTACCAGGTGATCGTAGCTTACTGTGCTATCCTCTCTCTCTCTCTCTCTCTCTCTCTCTCTCTCTCTATCTATCTCTCATGATTGGAAGACTTAGACTATAAAGACGGCCAGATGAGATGTAAACTGTCACTACATGCTTATTATAGTCACTGTAACATGGCTGAGACCTTGACATTTATGATGTGAGAGGTATGATGTGAATGAGAACATGATGACACTCACACTGAAGGGCCCTACACCAACTGTTTATAAGAACATGCAGGGTTCTTCTCACACGTTTAATTGTCCTTTATAAACATTCATACATCCTGTAGCTCCATGCAGTGACAAAAACTACAAATATGAACATAAAGCCTTAAAATTGTTGGAAATTTATTGTTGATCACAAATAGTTTGGTTTAAACTGAAGAACTGAGCTACTGCCAGTGAATGCACTGCCTGCTTGGATTTGTATTGACTGTTTTTGCACTGACGACACACACATTCTCGATCTTACAAGAAGCCTAAATTAAGTAGCAAATTAAGACCCCTGCCACTTTACAGAGATGAATTACAGCTTTATTCAAGGACTGGAAGTGCTGTTCATGAGGCATGTACAAGATTCACAGGAAATCGGAGTGCTGCTCTGTTCTGGAATTGTGTGATTAGCAGGACAGACATCCGAGAGGATTCTATAGGTCAAGATCTACAGCTGGAAACAGCCAATCACTGAGTTCATTAAACGGGAGTGTCAGAGGTTGTACTTATTACTCTGCACATACCAGGTGGGAAACCGGCCAGCTAAGAAGCACACAGAAGGTTGACATACATCTCCGTTCCTCAATCGATGTATGTAATGAAAAGTTTACCTGTTTTATTCTACCATCTAAAAAGGATGGAACCTGGCAGAATAAAACAGGTAAACTTTTCCATTATAACCTCCTGATTGCTTCATTACAGGAGAGGTGGCAGGCGACATAATTAAAGCAATTCTCCTTCTCTTACATTGTAAATAAGTTGATAAGTGCCATTATACCTACAGCTACTGAGATCAGCTGTCCAGCTGGTTAATGGGCTATTGATTATACATAGTTTAGTAAAAAAGTTTATCTAAAATTAACTTCTTTGTTTTTGTCCCTTGGGTAGTGCAGCCAGTCATTGGTAACTGAGCCATCAACGTTGAAAACATTCATCCTGTAGAATGATAATAGGACCTCTATAAATAAACCTCTGCTAACACTTTGCTGTTGTTTTGAGCCTGACAGAATAGCAGACATTTTAAGCTTTAGACCAGATGTCTGCTTTTAGGCCAGACTGTGTGTATACAGTGTAATACAGCATCCTTATATCATACCCATATCCAATATATCATCCTAATATATCTGTATCCAAAACATCATGCTAACACCATATCCACATCCAGTGTTGCATCATTAGAAGCCTGTAATGAAGATCAACAGATCATGCCTTTGATGGACAGCTTGATCTTATTAGGAGCAGTGCTTAACAGGAAGTGTGTGTTAGGGAACGCTCTGACGTTTCCTCTCCCTTTGTCTCTCTCTGTGTTCCGTTTCTCCTACCAAACAGCCCAATCAGATTTGCTATGCTGGATTAGTCTGAATAGAGAAGCAGACGTCAGTCACATTAGAGAGATGTGCTCCTGGAGGAACATTCTACTAGTGCCCATTCACTCCGCACTGTCTGACTCACACGCGAGAATTAGGTAATCACTGATTGATCACTGCTCAGTGGCAATTAAATTTTGACAACTGGCAGAGATAATCAGTATCACTAATTTAATACTGTGCTTAAGATTTGTGTGCTTGTTTTACACAGGTGTTTCAGCCTGGTGACAGATCTGAGTCCCAGATCTACAGTTACATTGTAGATCAGAATTACAAACATTCCCATGTACTTTACAGAAGCTGTCACATTGCAATCAATGTAGATGTTGCCATAAACATATATATGCTGACTCAAATTATTTATAATTTGCTAATACTTTAATTAATACTAGCATTACTAACAATGTATGCAGACCAAGTTACATTTCTTATTTAATGCTGAAATCCTATTATAAAGGTCAACACAGTTTTAACAGGATTATGTTCAAATATGACAGTAAACTACTTGGGCAGAGTATGTAGTCTTTCCAAAATCTAAACAATATATTCAGATTTCTTTCTGTTTTTCAGTTATACTGCCTGTACAGTGTGTGTGATATGTTTTTACTGTAAAAATCAGACTCTCAAAAAGAGACGTCACGAATACTCAGGCAAATTACAGTTTGACCAGATGGGGGCAATACATCACAACATTTTATGCTTTCCCTGATCTGGGGATGAAAGAGTAAATTCTGTGGCTTCATATTGGAAGACAGATATAACCTCCATCCCTCTACCTTTATGTACCTGTGCATCTCTGTGTTTGAGCTACACAACTTATTTGTGTTGGGATGGTTATTTCTTTACTGATTTGTCCCAGGTTTGTGAGGCCACTGTGAATCATCGTCTTTTATTTCCTTTGTCTCACAGCTGCTTTCCTAGAACAAAATTAGTCCAGGATCCAGCCAAAAATGGACTTTCAGTGGTGAATTGTCAGTCAGATTCACAACCAGCAGACACATGCTGTCATGAAACTGTAATGAGGATCATGTGCCAACACTCACAGCTGACACAAACCCTCCATTATACTTAGACATAATACATAATACATAGACCAGTTACAGAAATGCTAGACTGAAATTACAATATTATGTCTTTGTGGTTTTATGGTTGTATTCATTATATTTTTAGTCAATACAGTTGCTCAATTTACTTTTGCCTTTAAGGTGAATGAGGATCTTGATGAGGTGAAGTCTCTAGTGTAGAAAAAATAGTACAACGTAAAGATAAACACAATTTATTTAAAATTGTATTGCAAAAAAAAAAAAAAAAAGAACTGAAGCAAAAATGGCATGAATAGTTTTCAACTGCATTCAAAAAACAAACATTAGAATTTAATTAAATACAATATTAAATTACAATAATTAAATTACAAATGTACCGATTCTTTTTTTTAATATTTATAAAAAATGTTTTCCAAAATGATTGAGTTACATACCTCAATCCTTTCTAAATGTATTCATCACTAGTACACTTTAGAAAGATGTTTTAAATTATTTATTATTCAATAATAATAATATTGATAATATTGATAATAGGAGGAATATTCAAAATTATAAATACTCCTTAGTTCACGGAGCTCAAAAAAAGCATGATCAATTAACTGATGCACGTGTTATCTTGGATGTTCATGAACAAGGGAAATGTCTCATTAATAAAAAAAATAAAAAAATCAGGATTCAACCAAGTAAATAACTACCAATTAAAGACATGTTCATCCTCCTCCATTTCTTTAAAGTTAGCAAGACTACATGACTGCCATAACATCACGCATCATTAAGGCTGTTATCTATGGCAAGTCACACACTGTAAACTTACAGGACATTGTTTTGACATTGATTATTTGCAATGTGTCCATGAACATTAATCAGGAATAAACTAAAATAATTTAGCAATATACTGCAACAGTATTGCTAATAATAACAATACTACTACTACTACTACTACTACTACTACTAATAATAATAATAATAATAACAAAATTGGGATATCAAACCCACCAAGATATTATATAGCAGACATTCAGATTTAATAAGTTCCTTCAAAATAAAAGTCTCAAAAATGGTTGAATCTACTTAAGTCCCTAAGCAAATCAATTTAACTATCATGTCAGCTTCTCCCATCTTTTCTCAATAGTCAGGTTCATTACTAAATCTGGGTCATAGTAATTAGTCTTCTCTTTCATATTCCTTTTGTTTGTGTGCATATGCACCTAAAAGTAGATGTAATTCTCTCCTTTAGTTATCAGTATACTATGTCCACAGTTGAAGTTTACTTATTTTGGGGTTCACTTAGTTTACAGACAGTTATTGTTAGCATATTAGCATCTTGTTACTAGCATTATCTTTGTTAGCTATAAATGTGCATTTATTGAATAATTTACTGAATCCAGTATGTATGGCATTTCTGACATTTTGTACATGACTACAGCACACTGCACACATCGAGTGACTTGTAGGCACCAAGTTTCTCTTTAATGTAAATGTTAGGTTACTCAGTCAGATAAGTAGGCCTATAGATGAACTGAACTGGTGTACATAGCGACAAATCATCCTCACAGTCACCTGTCAGTAGGGGGAGTTTGTGGATACCATTCGCTTTTATTTTGAAGGACCGTATTAAATCTAAATTCCTACCTATAAAGCATCATTATTGTGTAAGGATATATACAGAATAATGCTTTTATTTTAAAGGACTGTATTAAATCTAAATTCCTGCCTATAATGCATCATTATTGTGTAAGGTTATATGTGTAATAATGCTTTAATACACATGGATACATTATCTTGACACATTATCTTTATTATTATTATTATTATATTATTATTATTTAGCTGTTAAAGAAATTGGGGGGACTGGTCATTCATACCAAACACGGGGCCTTTATTTTCTGTGCTTCGAATCCATTCCTTTTGCTTTTATCGCTCAAACGTTGGCAAAATGGGTCTCGGGACATTTGTTTTAAATAAGCTGCTTAAAGTGGCCTGTAGCTAAGTAACGGTTATTTATCAACTCATTCTCTATCCGAACGTCTTCAATAAATTTATCGTTAAATCCGACAATCATTTTCAGCTTTTCAGTGTCACTTTTTAAAAGTGTCTAGAAAGTCAAGTTAGTTTCAAATGAATAAACAGATACCATGACTCACTTCATTTGTTTCTGAGCCGCTGTCATCTGAGAGAGGGGTGTTCGGTTTCTTTTTTTCGACTGGATGTCTTTGATGTGTTGTCTGGAGCTTGGGACATTTTAAATTACATCACATTACAGCCACCAAAATGTTCGACGTCAATGTTTATCTTTAAAGGTACAAATAGCCCATAAATATCCTATTAAATACGAACGTCAAATATAATTGTTAAATGTAAATATATAATTTAATTATCAATACTAAATGTAATTGCTAAATATAAGCATTAATGTTCAATGTAAATACTGAACAAAGTCTAACTATATTTATGAAACACGCAAATACTCAGGTGCTTTTCAGTAACCACACCCATTTCTGTGCGAAATTCAGACATAATCACACAAACATATGTGTATATATTTACATTTTTGAATTATTCAGTACATAACACTGGTTTCTGTCTAAATGTATGAAAATTGAGTTAAGTAAGGTAAAAAATTAATAAAAAGCTTTTAATTCGTGGCACATAGGCGAGCACTATGAGAAATTCTAACACAGAATTGGACAGACGTATCTTTCAGGGATGTTTCAGGGATGTCAAACCCATGAGGCTTTGCCCAAACTCAGAGCCGGGTTTAGCCAAACTAGAAGCAAGGCTTTCGCCTTCTGAGTGAGTGTTAAAAAAGACTATGCTCCTTTGATTAATAATAGGTTACTTGTAATATGGATTAAGCTGACAGATAGCAAAACAGAACATTGTCGAAAAAGTTATTGATATTTCAGTGACTGAACTATTTATGTGACTATGAGATATTACTATGCCATAAAAGGCATAGTAAACAACAATTTTACTGTAAATTTTTACTGCGAACTGTAAACAACAATTACAGGATATTACAATTTCATAGTTTGTGAACTGCAGTTCACTAAAAGCACCTAACTCTCACTAATAATGACTCACTAATAAACTAATGGTTCATTCGGATGCTCATCTCGTATATGACACTTTGAGAAAAATATTAGCTGGTGCATTTAGAAAGAGTGTTTCTCCCTTTGCTGTGGCTGTCTGAAGCATGGCTGCACCATAAACTCCGCGGTCCTCCTCAAACTCCAGCAATATGGAGTTTATAAATAAAGCTCAGTAGTTAAAGTACTCAACTAGTAATCAGAAGGTTGCTGGTTGAAGCTCCACCTCTGCCAGGTTGTTGGGCCCCTGAACAAAGCCCTTAACCCTCAGCCAATTGTTGCAAATGTACTGCTCGAGTTACTTAACAAGTAATAAAAGTAAATGCAACTAATAACAACAACTGATAATAAATGAGTAGAGAAATGCATTTAACTCGTACTTTAATATTTTATTCTGTTCCGTGATCCGCATTCACAAAATCATGCAATCTGATTGGTCCTCGTTTCACAGGAATTTTGGGTAAAAGACCGCTTTCAGGCCCGTATCGGCGCGGTCCTAGCCAAAGGTCGCTGTAAAGGGTGCATAGAGGACACTCTTGAACAACCCTGCACTCTCCAAAATGAGAAACGGGACACACTTGCATTGCCATACGTTTATGGACTGCAGGGCCACGTGTCCGTCGTTTGAGACTCAGCTTGGGAGTGTTGCCAAGGGGCGGAGCAAGTGTGACTGTCATGGGGACATACACCATAAGGACACATATATAATAAGCCTTTTTTATGTAACACTCAGTTGATTAAAAAGAAAAATCTGGAACAGCTGTTCATGTTATGCTTTTTTATTTGGTGATAAATCTCAAGATAATTACAATTGAAATTACATTGGATAACAACATGTACAAACAAATGTACAAAAGTAGCATTCTACAGTCGTTAAGACTAATTATGACAAATTCACCTTAGTCAACGGATTTGTTCAGACACTCAAAACACTCAGGTCAGTCCAACATTATCCATGGTTAATTTCAAGTACAGTGGAGGGCCATAAGCAAGAAGCTGGGTGAGAAGGAGACAACTGTTGGTGTAATTGTTCAAAAATGGAAGAAACACAAAATGACAATCAATAGACCTTGGTCTGGGGCTACACACAAGATCTTACCTCGTGAGGTATCAATGATCATGAGAAAATCAGCCTACAACTACACACGAAGAGCTTGTTAATGATACCAAGGCAGCTGGGACTGCAGTTACTAATAAAACAATTGGTAACACACTATGCTGTAACAGATTAAAATCCTGCAGTGCCTGCAAGGTCCCCCTGCTCAAGAAGACACATGTGCAAACCCTTCTGAAGGTTTCCGATGAATGCCTGAATTATTCAGAGAGTGCTTGGGAGAAGGTGCTGTGGTCAGATGAGACCAAAATCGAGTTCTTTGGCATCAAGTCAACTCACCATTGTCACGGTGGCCGCCTCCCCTGTCTCGTGTCTGTGTGGGCGTGTGCTCGGTCGTCTTGTCAGTCTAGTGAAGTGTGTGTGTACGTCTGAGTGTGTTGTGGGTGTGGCATGTGTGATTATGCATGGAGGTGGAAATGTTGGGGTATTTCTCTGCTAAGGGCACAAGACAACTTCACCGCATCGATGGGAGGATCATCAGGTGTTTCATTGTTAAGGATTTAGAGATGATCTGCAAAGAGGAGTGGATCAAAATTCCTCATTGTTAATGAAACACCTGATGATGCAGCTCAAAGAATTCTGTGAGACCAACTACACCATATGCACAGATATTAGGCAAGTCAGTATTAGGACCTGATCGTTTCTGTGTATATTATGAATCCTTAACCATATAAATCTGAATGCTGAAACTGTGGCTTAAAGCAAACACCGACATAAGGTGGGTGTTTTTAATTATTATTAAATATAATTATTATTAAATGCTTCTCTTCCTCAGGTAAACGGACAAAAGACAGACGGCTGAAACATGACCATCACTGAATAAAACTCACAAGCTGAAGTGTCATGACTGAGCCAAGAAACACCTGACACAGAGTACCAGTGCTGCAAAGCACCAGTGAGTGGGAGGTGGTGCACTGCTGTGAGCTTCTACCACTAATAGTGAGTTATTTGGACCATTTCTGATTAAAAAGGTGGGCAGAAAATCAACATCCATAGTGTCTAGAAGACACTTTCTTTAAGCAGTGGTATAAGATATCAGCAACATTCAAGAAAGACATGATCTTTATGTAGGACGGTGTTCCACAGCGTGATGAAGGTTTATCCTTGCTTTGCTTAGTCAGATAACAGATTTATGACGCAGTCTCCTCCTTCACCTGATGTAATTCCACTGGACCTCCATTCCTGTGGGAGACTTGCAGAGAGGGAAGGCAGTGCACCTCTTTGAAATGCATACATCAGTCTCCTGCAGCTAAAACTGATCGGAAACCAATCAAGATATTGACAGATTCATTGGATGGACAAGCTCATGACAGCTACTGACAAAAAGGGATTGGCTATAAATCATAAGTCACAGAGAAGTTTTGAAGAGCCAAAGTTGTTGTGTTAGTTATTTGTTAAATACAACTTTTAGGCTGAAGAATACATAAATTAGACTATTTGAAATTTAGATGCTTAACTGCATGCTAATTTCCCCTGTGAAAAGAAAATTATAATTTTTTTTTTTTGCTTTGATGTGACTGGGACCAGGCCATCGTATTTGTTCAACAATAAAATTAAACTGAGCAATGCCATTTGCCAAATTGTGCATGCAATATATGCTAGGGGGTTCCTCCGTGTTAGCCTCAATTTTCCTCTGTAGGATTCTTTTTAACTGGTGTAATTCATGTCTAAGGTCTTCAGCGTTGCATTTATAAATTGGTAAAAGGCAGAAGGACTTCATCACAAAATGTCATCACAAAATTTAAGGCTTGAATTCCTCTCACTGCTTGAGTTTGGTTTATAAAAAATGTTTGTTTGATTTTCTCTCTTTTGGGTGCAGGTTCTGTGTCAGTACAGCATTGTTCTTCATTGTTTACCTCATGCAGCATACGAATATTGGCTCTTAAACTCGAAATATTCAGTATGCACCACTTGTTTCTAGAACTCTTCAAATCATGATCAGTTTTTATGTTTGTACACCCAAAGCTAAACCTATATTGTGATTTAGAGATTGGAGACCATCAGAAAGGCATCTTGCATCATCTTAAAAGTCCAGTCTGAGTGAACAGAAGTCGCATGAGCTGCAGGTCTATTTGAGCTAGCAGGCTTTGCGCATCAACCTAACTCAAGGATGTTATCTTCAAGGATGAAGATAACAGGGCATTTGTCAAGAATAATGCGACAAGCCTTGTGTCAGTAGGTCCACCTTGTGTCTTAGCTTCTGCAGGTCATTTGTGCCACACAGTGTACACTGTTTGCTTCTTGAGCCACTTTGAATGTGTCATAAATGTGTCATTTTTGCACCAGAAGAGAAAAAAATGCTTTCAAACTTCTGGGAATACTTTGACAGGATCATCAAGAATCAGATCTAGGCATTGAGCATTACAGTGGATGTCACAGACTTGTTTTGCCACAGAGCAACAGATTTTTGCTTGTTACTGATGCTTCATCGTAGACATGCCCATATAAAACATATATGCTCCAGTCCGTATCCATCAAGAATATGTGATTTCTTTACTAGCCTTGCAGAACCAAGATTCTATGCAGCTTCAAAATACTGTACAAGAAGCTTTCTCTTACCGTTCATCTGTAACGATACCCGAGATCAAGAGAGCTTTGTTTTCATTTTTACTTCTTTGGTTTCGTCTTCCATAAGGGCAGAACCTTGACTTTCCTTGACCTAACAGTTAATGGTGGAGCACCATTTCTACTAAAGTACAGGGTAAAGGGGCCAAAGGGTCCAACAATTCGCTTTGGACGTGGTGGCTTTGTCTACTTTGTGCATTACGAGATCCTTTCACTTTCCTTTTAACATTTGTATTGTGGTTACCAAGAATCGTTTACATATCAAGGACGCTTCTCTTGTTGTCTGAATCTGTACCCTCCCCATAACCCTTTACAGTATGTTTAGTGTAGCTGCCAACAGTAAAACCTTAGCTACACTTTTACTATAATTATAATTTTCTGCGTCTGTTTTGCATGCTCTTGGGACAGTTGATTCATCAAATATGTCATCTTGGGGTTTTTTTTTTCTTACTTTTTTCCATGATAATTTGGCATGGGAAGCGAAGCCTCCATCTTTGAAGATCACCTTCACCCAGATTTTATAGCCTATATCTGAACTGAAAACTGATTCAGTGTTTGGAAGGCCAGAGTGTCTTCAAGCATAACAAACAGAATCCTTGCACTGAGAGTATTCAGTCCACTTGTGATTGGAATACCATGTGGCATTAAAGTTTCTTTGCCCCTCCCCATGGCTAACCTTGTAAATGTTGTTAGCGGTGGCTGGACTGGTCCTTTGGTTCAACAAGTGAAGACTGCTAAAAGAAGAAAAAGACAGTCAGTTGTGCTACTCAATATACTGATATGTACCATGTGTGAGTGTGTGAAGGTGAGTCACACATGAGGTAACACTCTCTGTACTGTCAAGCCTTTTGTACACGTTAAGTCTGTGATCTCTCAGGATAGCATTTTGATGTCAAAAGCACAGACTGCATTTTTGTATTTGGTTTCTTGGCATTATTTAAGGAAAAGAGAAATAAAACAGCAGTAGCACTGCATTAGCCAGTGATGTGTAGCTGCCATATCGTAACTTGCCTTCACATGCACTGAATGGGTAAGTATGTCATCTGTTGGTAAAGATTTCAATACAAGTTAAAACAGACATCCTGTCAGATTTGAAGGTAACTAACGTTTTTATTTGTATGGCTTCGAAAAGTCAATTCCATGTCCTACTTTGAAGGCAGAATCCGTCATGCAGCCCTCTGGCCCTTGTAGTCCGTCTACTTAGCAGAAAACTACAGCTTTCCACTCCATTTCCCAGAATGCCCAAGAGAACTAAGTAAACAGTTACCCCATGCAATCTACCAGGTCTACCAGGAAACATTTAGTAGAGCATCATCGTGAGTTTCCTGTTTACAATCCTTATAAAGTCTCTAGTTTCATTCTTGCCTTTTGACAGCCATTGTGTTATAGTGTGCATACAAAGCAGATTCCCCACACTAGCACTGTGTTTTGCTGGTTTTTTTCTGGTCCGGGTGGTGTTTGGATTGCCCTTTGGAGTTTTTTACTTGATACTCTTTTGCCTTTTTACATGTGTCTTGAATTTGGGTTTTCTGGCTACGCTTCTGAGACCTGTGTAACTCATGTTTCTCTGCTTTCTGGTTTTGACCTTTTTTGTGCGGTGGGCCCCTGTTTTTTCACATTAAAATGTCTGTCACTATTCTGCAAGCATATACCTGTTTGAGATCCATCGCAGGAAGCACTGTGGCTAAATGCATAAGGCAGGTGGAGAGCAGCATACTGGGTGCTGTATCTGTAAATCCACTTCCATGAGTCCCCACTGCTCTTTGTGTTTAGTGACTCACTTTCATCCTGCTTGTTCCTGCTTGCTCCCTTTTACCACGCTGATCAAAGACGAAAGTTATTTCTCCCTTGATTTTGCCTGCGAGGAACAAAATAAAAAAAGAAAATAGCAGCCTCAACATTACCGGAAGTACTGGCAAAATGGTCCACTTGCGTTCCTTTTCATTATTTGGCAGCCAGTTTTCACAAACCGAGTGTGAGACTTGTGAATTTAGGCTCATAGCATGACTAGCACAGAAAAACAATCTCTATTGTCTTCAGAGGCATATCAGCACTGGGTTAAAGATAACATAGAGCACAGGGTGAACTATGATGGTAATGTGTTTGAGTCCATCCTCAAAATAGGGTTTTTTTTTTTCCTTATGCTATGTTAAATATGCTAGCATGATATTATGCCAAATAGTATTAATGTGCTATTAAGCAGAGCATGTAATTATATTTAAAACTCAAAGACTACATGTACAGAGGCAGTAAAACGTGCCCTCTGCTTCCTTTTGGCACGGCACAGCAGTAATAATGGAATATAAAAGGTGAACTCTGTACAGAGAGATTAAGTACTGTGATATTCTATCCAAAGCCAAAACCAACTTCATTACTTTACAATGTCAAAAGCAGCTGGGAGAGCAGAAGTTCTGGTTTGAGTTTACACTGGATTATGCACAGGGGGAAATTGGGGGAAATGGGCCTCCAGAGGATGTGGAGTCATTAAGCCTTTCTGACATCCTTTCGGGCCACTACAGACGAGCATGTACAATAAGCTTCTTGTTAAAAGTCCTCCAGAGAGAGCACACTGTGGCGTATAGCCGGCAAAGCTGCAAAAAAAGAGACAGACTCTGCTCTGCTTCAGCTCGTCATTAACAACTCTGGGAGTGCTTGTGTTTATCCTTCACAAACTCCACAGAGCTGAAAGAACCCAAACACTGAGAAAGAACCAGGAAACCTGCCCTGTTATAGAAAACACTGGGCCAGTTTATAAATGGAGAGGGTGGAGTTCTGAACAACCAATACCCAGCACCTTTCCAGGAAATGCAAAACAGTGGGTGTGTCCTCTAGACACAGAGCTCTGCCTCTACTGGCTGCAAATATCATTAAAATGTGTCTTTTTTGCAGTGACATAGAATATGTGGTCAAATAAGTAGCATCACTTTACTTTAGCACACAGCTAGCTGTGTCAGTGAGGTACTCATCCACTGAAGCCATTTCGCATTAGGCTAAGTGTGTGCAAACAGCAGGGGAGACAATCATGGTGACTGATTCAAGGTGACTGATTCTTCCCTGCTGTGCACAATGTTTCCTTGTTCTTCTCGTCTTATGCTCACAGGTGCTCTAGATCATAAATACAACATACATAACTCAGGGGGATGGAAAAATAGACAAATGTCCCACCTAAAATGCCACCACATCTCTCTCTCTCTCTCTTCCAGACCTTCTCTCATGATAGGGTTAGATTATAAAGAGAGTCTGTTGAGATGAGACACACTGAAGTGTTGAACTGTACACTGTCACTACATGCTTATTATAGTCACTGTAACATGGCTGAGACCTTGACATTTATGATGTGAGAGGTATGATGTGAATGAGAACATGATGACACTCACACTGAAGGGCCCTACACCCACTGTTTATAAGAACATGCAGGGTTCTTCTCACACGTTTAATTGTCCTGTATAAACATTCATAGATCCTGTAGCTCCATGCAGTTACAAAAACTACAAATATGAACATAAAGCCTTAAAATTGTAGAAATATTATTGTTGATCACAAATAGTTTGGTTTAAACTGAAGAACTGAGCTACTGCCAGTGAATACACTGCATGCTTGGATTTGTATTGACTGTTTTTGCACTGACGACACACACATTCTCGATCTTACAAGAAGCCTAAATTAAGTAGCAAATTAAGACCCCTGCCACTTTACAGAGATGAATTACAGCTTTATTCAAGGACTGGAAGTGCTGTTCATGAGGCATGTACAAGATTCACAGGAAATCTGAGTGCTGCTCTGTTCTGGAATTGTGTGATTAGCAGGACAGACATCCGAGAGGATTCTATAGGTCAAAATCTACAGCTGGAAACAGCCAATCACTGAGTTCATTAAAGGGGAGTGTCAGAGGTTGTACTTATTACTGCGCACATACCAGGTGGGAAACCAGCCAGCTAAGAAGCACACAGAAGGTTGACATACATCTCCGTACCTCAATCGATGTATGTAATGAAAAGTTTACCTGTTTTATTCTACCATCTAAAAAGGATGGAACCTGGCAGAATAAAACAGGTAAACTTTTCCATTATAACCTCCTGATTGCTTCATTACAGGAGAGGTGGCAGGCGACATAATTAAAGCAATTCTCCTTCTCTTACATTGTAAATAAGTTGATATTTACAACTGAGTGAAGTGCCATTATACCTACAGCTACTGATACCAGCTGTCCAGCTGGTTAACAGGCTATTGATTATCCATATACATAGTTAAAACATTTAAGAGGTGTTTAAATAGAAATGTTATCTTTTTTCCTAAGACTTTGTTGTTTTT
Source organism: Sternarchorhynchus goeldii (assembly GCA_028565775.1). Classification (NCBI taxonomy): domain Eukaryota; kingdom Metazoa; phylum Chordata; class Actinopteri; order Gymnotiformes; family Apteronotidae; genus Sternarchorhynchus; species Sternarchorhynchus goeldii. Next base: position 11,575,619 of record JAOXYF010000019.1, on the reverse strand, counting down.
AGCAGCGCAGGACGCCAACTAGGAAAACCGGACAGTTCAGGTTTATGCCGGATATATATCCCATACTAAGCATACTAATATTACACCCATATTCAATATATCTTCTTAATATCATATCAATATCCAATACAGCATCATAATAACAAATTCATATCCAAAACATCATGCTAACACCATATCCACATCCAGTGTTGCATCATTAGAAACCTGTAATGAAGATCAACAGATCATGCCTTTGATGGACAGCTTGATCTTATTAGGAGCAGACGTGCTTAACAGGAAGTGTGTGTTAGGGAACGCTCTAACGTTTCCTCTCCCTTTGTCTCTCTCTGTGTTCCGTTTCTCCTACCAAACAGCCCAATCAGATTTGCTATGCTGGATTAGTCTGAATAGAGAAGCAGACGTCAGTCACATTAGAGAGATGTGCTCCTAGAGGAACGTTCTATTAGTGCCCATTCACTCTGAGTCACACGTGAGAATGCGATAATCGCTGATTGATCACTGCTCAGTGGCAATTAAATTTTGACAATTGGTGAAGATGCTGGAAGGAATCTTGCTATTGGTTGATATTTTACTTTGGGCAGATAATAATTTATATGAAGGTATGTGTATGTATGTGATTGGTATGTGTATGTATGTGATTGGTATGTGTATGTATGTGATTGCTAATTTAGGTTGACTGGCACTCTACACACATGGTCAATCTCGTGTGTGTGGGTGTGGGTGTGGGTGTGGGTGGGTGTGTGTGTGGGTGTGTGTGTGGGTGGGTGTATGTGTGGGTGTGGGTGTGGGTGGGTGTGGGTGTGGGTGCATGCACTCCCTTAGTTACGGAACCCCCATATGTCTACACCCCAGCAGACATATGGGACACAGGATGAATCTTCGGTAATCCATCAGCTTTTTGGAAACACAACACACTGCATGTCATGAAACCACACATGGGGCGATCAAGACGCAATGTGACGTGTGTGTGTGTGTGTGTGTGTGTGTGTGTGCTGAGATGCAAAAGCATGTGTATTTGTGCATTCCTCAGATGTGTCCTGCAGTTGAAACCATGTCCATGTGTCCTGTTACACAATATAAGATTTGCGTCATTGTGTTTCATCCCGTTTGCTTGCACGTGTGTATAAATGAACTCTGATGGTTGACTACCCTGAGGTGGGGTCATGTGCTGGGTGCAAATATGGTGGTGAAAGGGAAACGAATCTCTTCAGCCTCCTGTCCACGGTCAGTCTGTGGACTCGGTCAGGTCTGCAGACCTGTCACTTGTAAAAGTAGACATGAGCCACTAGTCACTACACAAACACACACACAAACACACACACACACACACACACACACACACACACAGCTAGACTGGTGTGCAGATACAGAGACAGTCATACACATAAGCAGGCAGGCTTCCAGACCAACAGGCTCCGATAGACAGAGCAGGGTGAGGGACGGAGACAAGGCCAGTGGTCTGCAGCACCGGACACATTATCAGCCTGCTGAGAACCTTACATGTGTGGCACCCTAGTTTGGTTACACACACACACACACACACACACACCCTCTCTTTCTCTCCCTCTGTCACACGCAGTCAGTGATGCATCAATCCGTCTTTTTCTTTTCGTTCTCCAATTTATTTTCCCTTCTAAAACAAAAGAGTACCAGTTTAAAACGTGCGTACACTGGCCTGCGCCTCAACCCCACCCAATAATTCAAGCTGACAATTAAAAGTTCGGCTAATCGTTTCAGAGCTGGTGCAGCCAATATCTGACTCCCACGCCGACCGATTTGCAATGAAAGTTGGGGCTTTGACCTCAATCCAGCCTAAGAGGATGTTAATGAGCAGTCCTGGCAGGAGGGGCTCCTGTAAGCAGAGTGTCCTACATCATCTCAAATCCAGGTGAAAACCTCAGGTGGTAAGACATAGATTTCTCCCGAGGAATCCGCTTACTCCATTCCTCACAGGGGTTTCTAGGTCACAGCTTACTTAAACTCAACCTGCTTGTCCTGAGCTACAGCAAGAGGTGAGGTGCTGAGAGACAGTACAATGATGCTTTTCTCCGTCTCATATTATTCAGTTGGAATCTAGATTGCTTCTAGATCCCCGACAGTGAAGCCATAACATTCACTGTTGTTTTGCTGAGCAGGTCTGTTTGGAACAATTTGGTTTTTTTGGGTTTTTTTCGTTTTCTAGTCTCCTCATGCATCTGTATGCTGGTCTAAACACCTTCAGGATGGAGAAAATCATAATGTAAAAGACACACTGTCTGTGGTTACTCTTTTCTTCTGTGTATGTGTGCATGTGTGGTTGTGTGCGCGTGACTGAGTGAGAGGAGGAGGAGGAGGAGGGTGAAAAAGAGGCAGAGCAACAGAGAGGAACTCACAGCTTGACAGTTTAATCCACAGGGACCGCTCTCCTAGTCGTTCACGTGGACATCAGCGAATCAGGAAAAGCTGAGCGCACCCAACATCCAACCCTGAGTCACCCCACTCCCCTCCTGCCTTGTCCCTTGTCCTGCTGACCCCTCACAAGCTAGGCCTGGACTGGCACAGGAGAGGAGCTTCTCCCAGCATGCCAGTGTGTGGGTGGGCCAGGGCAGCAGTGTTTACCATCTCCTCTCACTCCCCACACTCTGCTCACGCCTCAGCGTCAGTCTCCAGGCCTGTTCCCATGGCAACCTAATGAGGTAAATGGATGCAGCACAGGATCTTCATATTTAGCTCAACCTATGCCTGGAAGCTCTCAGTTTGCCTTTGTTTTAATGAGTGAGGAGATAATGGTATTAATGGTATTATTTCTTCGGTGTGAGTTGACTGATCATCAAGGCCCTGAGATGACCCTGCTCCTGTTTTGTACTCCCTCCCCGGTGGGTTTTATCAAACCATAACAGCGTCCTGCTTCGAGTTTAAAACTAGAAATCTTACATCTAGAAAAATAATCAGACCTTAGGAACAGTAATGAAAACAGATTTCATATAAAAGATATAAATAAACCAGCTTCTAATAATTTGAGAGAAAATAATGTTGCAGACTAGATGGTCTTCTTTGCCAGTGAGTGCATGCATAAAGCCATAGAAACCTTACTCAAAAAACACATGCAAATGACTGGAAAAGACTGGAAAAGATGATGTCTTCTGTATCATCATCAGAATCAACATCTGAATTAGAATCAAAGGAGGATCATAATAATCATGGCTTCTATAGCTAAATCATGATTCGAGTGTGAATCCTCAAAGCTTCTAGAGCTGAATCTCAATTCAAATCAGAATCCTCAGAGATTCTAGAGCTGAATCTCAATTTGAATCAGCATCCTCATGGTTTGACTAAGGCACCATGCGCACTGATCCACTCACTAACACTGTCCTTACACTTTCATCACAGCAATCAGTAGATTGTTGCCTGTTTTCAAACTATTTATACTTTGCCACCTCCCTGCTGCTAAGCAAATTGCCCCACTATTACAACGGCTATTAAGCAACATTTAAGAGACCCATTAAATCAGGAGATACACGTCGCCACCAAGGAGTGGAGAAGATGAGGATGAAGAGCGGAGTGCAATGCCTGTTTAAGCCATTCTGATTCCAGTTTTCAATTCAGTTTCTGTATTTGCATAACAATGTGGCTATAACTCTGTTTACTGAGCAACCAATCAGGCCTGTCCAAACCCAGAGTTGACTGGCAGTAAGCACCTAAATCCTGGAAAAGTCTTATTTCGTCTTGGCAGATAACAGGAATTGCCCTTCTGGCTAATTACTATCTGCAGAAGTACATCTTGAATGCAGAGGGTGCACTGTGAATAAACATTCTGTAATGGAGTCCCAGAGGTTTCAGAGATCTGCTGCCTGATCTGTATCTTGTTCCAATTGCACCTGTACTTTCCCAACTTTTAAGCATTTTAATGAGGGTGACAGACACTCTGACTAAATAATAATAAATATAGTAAATAATGATAAAAAAGGATAAATTTATTATTTTATATTCTTCATTAACAGTATAATGTTTTCCGGGAAAAAAAAAGAAAAATTGTGTATTGCTCCTTAAGATCATGCAGGAAAAATAACCCAAAATAGCAAAATAAGGATATCTGGGTTTTTCATTTTACTGTAACTACATAGTAGTTGGATATCTACTGGTATACACAACGCTCAATTAAGACCGAGGACAGACATTTTTCATGTTATCATAGTGCCACATACACATATAAGTTTACACTTCAGTGTAACAGCAGTGGTATGGTACCATACATATGACAAACAACACTTCTGCTCCCTGCAGGAGACATAGTTACTGAACTCAGAGACAGATAGCAGCACAGGCACACACCATTTTTTTTTCAGACAAGCACAAAGATAAATATTACACCTGCACATCCAATCAGATGTTTACCTGCCATGGAGGGTTGGACCCAAAGCTGAAGCATGAATTTTAGATATTTTAGATATTGCTTTCACAATGTACTGCATAGAAAGCATCAGATACATGACATCGCACTCAAACCCTGCATCATTTTCGATGCCGAAGAGCTTTTCGGACCTTCGATTTGGCCTCACATCACCTCTGAGTTGAGCTCCGAACACTAAACCAGCAGGACATCTGTGCTTCGTCTCCAATTAGGACAATTAAACACAGACTGTGACGTTCACACACACTCTGAAAATTTAAAATAGCAGTGGAAGTGCCAAGCACGCCTTTATCAACGGTGTGAATATCTGCATGAAGATGCCACACTTTGCTTGCTAAATACACACTGAATGTGGTTGATGAGAGTATACAGTATAGTCAGGAATATTAGGGTCTATATTTAATTACATGAAGCTTGTTTCAGTTGATAATATTTGGAAAATCTGACGGACGTTATACATATGCTCTCAGCTAGTGGTTGAGTTTTATATAAGACAGCTTTTAAGAATCTATGCTGTAGTCTCCAGGACTAAATCCTGGCTCTAATTTCCGTGAACCTTCTGAGCATTTCCACACGATTTCCTTCTGTGAGATGTAATACTGTATGCATCATCCAGCCAGGAAACAAATCTGGAATAATATTTGTGTAGTTGTGTGAATAAATATATGGAAACAACATTTTCTTATAAAACCCAAACATCTTTTCTAAGCCATTGTAATATAAAGATTTCTTTTTTTCATGCAGGTCGGATATCAGTTAAAACCATATGCTTCCACCATATAGTTCTCATATCCAATATATCATTCATGCATTATTATTTAAAAAAAGTTAAAGAAATAAAAATTAAATAAATTTAAGGCAAAACAGCTCCTGGGCTGACCATGATCATGAGATGGAACCAGGACGTTCACAGGGCAACAATTCCAGGTTCAAAGTAAAATTCTCGGATGCAAGCATTTATATAATGACCTCCACATGTGTACAATTTGTCCAGAGACTAAAATAAAGCCCTTTGTTGGTAGAACAAAAGATCTTAATAAAACATGGAAGAAAAGAAAAGAAAGAATCCAGTAGTTTCCTCTGTCTGGCCTACTCTGACAGACTTCCTTTGTACAAGATGGAATTTGAAGAGGAAGTCTATCTGAACTTTGGGGATCTTCACTCTATGCTGTACAAATGCCACAGTAACCAGTGGGACTGAACTGTGTGTCCACACTCCATATCTCTATCAGTTCATACAGGGCAACAATCAACAGATACAGAAAATTATGCCAATATAACCTTTTTTGGGTAGCACACAGCAGTACATAAAAGGAAGTTTTTCCTCCTCGTTTCATCACCTTGTGGCCACACTAACTCAATATCTGGAATCATAACCACATTACACATAAGTATATAATATCAGAACTACATTATTTAATTTGATAATGCTGAAGAGTTGTCTGAAATCAAAAGTCGATTTATATTTGACACGCATTAAACATCTCCTTCTTTAGTCTTCTGAACATTATCTTTGGTAGATCTGGTTGAAGCCTATCCACTGGGGCTGGGATCAACAGACCATGTGGGGAAAAATAGTGCAGGATTTGACACAGCTTCTCAGTCGGAGCTCCAGGTTCGTTATCACTCTACCTTTAAGTTTGCACAATTCATTTTGAACTCAATATAAGAAACTACTGGATCTACAGGAAAATGTTTTCCATTTCAGTGTTACATGGCTATTACATTTTCATAATATTGTCGCCAAGCCTCCTATATGGTTTTCTGCCAATGCTGATGAAAGCTGATTATTTGTGCTAATTTGGCACAACAAAACAGTTTTTATATTTTGATTTCATAATTATTATTCTAAAGGTTTAATGAACACAGAGATTTGACAACCTGGCTATCTGCTTAGATGGCAGAGCTTTTAAATATCAGATATGTCAAATACCCAAAGGAGGTTGGAACATTATTATTGGTTTCCTTTCCAAAGTCTCCACCGATGCTGGGACCAATCGGCCGTTCCAGTCGTATGAGCGCATCGCTTTCATCATGCAGTCATGTAGCCCGGGCCCTCCCCCCCGTCCCCTGCAGTTGTCTCGGGTTTCTGATTATTCACGTGGCCTATCTCGAACCCAAGGGTCTGAGCCCCTGCGCATCTCCGGCGGGACGCTGCGGACGTTGAGGCCGAGAGCGTTCCGCCGCTGACTCCTCATTCGTCATCTTCGTCGTTTTTGCTGCCCTTGAAAAGCTGGAAGCAGTGGACGGTGGAGGCCAGAAAGAAGCTCGCCAGGATGGCCGCCACCAACACGGCGATGCCCGAGAAGATGATGATGAGAAAGTCTGTGAGGCTGAGACTGTTCTTGCACTCCCGAAAGCTGTCCAGGGAGAGCTCACTGAGAGAAACCTTGATTTCATCTGGGGCCAAGGAGCACTCCATACCTTCAATCCCTGCACGAGGAGAGCAGAAGTTAATCAAACTGTCCTCATCGCCCACTTCATTAGAAACATTTATCTATTAGAAGCACCTTGCAAGTATACAGTTATAAAAGCATAGTCCTTTGCCAGTCTCTAGCTCTATCAGTAGCCAGTGTCCACAGGACTGCTAAGAAGATCTGGATATTTTTGGGTAGCTGACCACCATCAACCCCATACTGACATGCCAAACCTCTAGCAACTTCGCTGTGCTTGAGAGAGTACTGACACCAATGCACCACCCACCACCGTGCTACTATTATGCCTGGCTTCAATAATGCGTGAAGTGGGTGTATTTGTTATATATGTGGCAAGATGAAACATATTGGCACTAAAACTTGTGGGCTGAAAAAAAAAACTGAATTTACTACCATTTTTACCCTACCTGCAAAATCAACAATTAAATTAAAATGAATTATTTACAAAAATGTCTTCATAACCCTGACAGTGCAGTTCATCTGTGGATGTAATGATAGTTCTGTCATCTTGCTAATCAGATTTCATCTGTCAGGAACAAAAATGCTGGTAGCATCATTTGCATCACGTTATGGGGTAAAGGACAGCAGAACCCAGACATAACAATATTTATGGCCCAACTCCTGGGGAAACACCTTGAGCAGCCATTCTACTGAACAGAGGTCTTATGAACCTGTCGCTAAGCGTGTGCTCCTGAATTTTAATCAGCTGCTAAACAAATGCAACCTTTCTCCTTAGTGTCCTTCCCTGGTGGGTCAGAAGGAAAGTCTGTTTATACGTGGTGATGAGGATGAGCCAAGGGCAATTCAAGACCATGGTGAAAACACACACCAGCACTTCATCAGACATGACTATCGACTTTCAAAAGGAACTACAGCAGTAGTGAAACATGTATTGTACACCAACTCAGTGGAATATAAATGACCTTCTGTGCTAAAGATGAATTTAGCTGGTTTTCCTTCTTTCTTTGTTTTTCTCTGTTATTGCTCCAGGCTGGATCCTTACTTCCAATAAAGATATCATGGGATTATAATCTGCTCTGGATATAATGTGATAAATATTTCCCAAGGTTGACAGATTACCCTTGTAATGATAGATCTGAGAGCTTTGCCATGCTGTAACTTTTACTGATTTTCCCCAAACCTCATTTATGATAAGCAGTGAATTCAGAGCAGTTAGCCTATAATTAAAAAAAATAAATAAATAATAAATCCGCAGGCAAGATTGCAAACCACACTCCCTTATTTAAGAACGTATACCATATACTTATTCTTAAGGCATATTGTGGTCTCTGCAATGATTTAATGGGAAAAGAGAAAGGCTGTTGTGGAGAGTTAAATAATTTAAGGTGTGATTAATGTACCCAGGGGAACAGTTATGCAGTTCCTGAATCACATTTTGAATGACTTTGTGATTTGTCCATTAGCACCTATGTGTACAATTAGCAAAAAAATGAGAAACCAAACAGCTGGCCAAATGAAAGGTGCACCAAGTCATAACAAGTGCATAAGTCATCGATGTTTGAGAAATCAGAAGCACGTGACCCCGTCTGGGAAAGCTGCATCACTAAAGGAAGAGAAACAGTGGTCACAAATGGAAGTTTAAGGGGATTGATCCTAAGCCTCTGAAAACTCGAGCTTTACACATGGACTTCTAAAATTACTTTGGGATTGAGTCAGCACCTCTTTGACCCAGTGGCAATACGATCAAAATGTGCACACGCTTCATAAAGCTAGACTTTATGGCACAGCCACTGGGGGCAGAGGCTGTTTGTATCAGCCTGGGCTAGACAACCCATAGCCTGCCGCTTTCCATTACCCCTGCCTGATGGGAAAAGAAACACGAGTCGTCCTATTCCCATTCCTCTTACATCTGGATAGGTTTACGTTTGGCCAAAGCCCTGGGGTGCATCCAGATTTCAGTATTGGATGCCAGTAGTTAAAAGATGGAGATATATCCATAACGGTAGGCCAGCCTTCTTATGTGAAGCACTAGGGAGATGTTCAATCTGCATGCTGATATATCAGCCATTAATTGTTAAAGATTAGGAAAACAAAAGATTAGGAGTGTAGGCCCGCTATAGTGTTTGTGGGGTTAAATGGCTTAAACCATGCTGGAAGATTCTACAACACATTGTTAAGCAGCTTAATTTTAAACAATAAAATGTTTATGTTGTCCATTAATAGAGACATTACCAATATATACATCTAGCCACATAAAGCATACACAATCTATACATAGCTGTTATAAAACACAATCTTATGAAAAGTACTAAGAACCAACATTCACTCTCGCAGGGTTCGACAACCTTCCAGTGTACAGGAGAGTGAGACGGGTGTACTGGAGCTCTGAGCACCTCTCGCCCACAGTTTGCAGGAGCATGAGAAGAGTGTGCTGTAGAACCGAGCAGCTCAAGCCTACAGTTTGTGTGGGATACTTGCTTACAAGGAGGAACAAAGTGTGAATCTTCTAGGATTTTGCTATTCACCATCATGGCACTTTAAATGCTTCACTGCATCCATTCCTACACGTTTTATAAATAAATCATAGAGACAAACACACACCCACACCCACACACATTATATATATATATATAAATATAAATGTAGTGAAATACATTTTTACATTTTTCAAAGGTTTTTTTTCCAAGAAGGAAGAACTAGTTTAAATTAGAAAAAGTTGATGTTTAAATCATAAGAATTCTGCTATCTTACTAAGGTACTCTGGAGTTACTCATCTGGAATATGTTAAGGTATATTTATAAAGTCTGTTTCTTTGGAAACCTTGTGTACTTCACTACATTCTTAAATATTTCTATATATAGAGAGATTTTTTAATATCCCCCTCTCCCTCTCTCTCTCTCTCTCTCTTTCTTGCAGGTCTGTCCACAGAGAGCAATTGTGGTTTAGAGTGGGTGAGAATATCATTTCTGTGGGCTCATATAATCCTGGAGTCCTGGAAAAAATAGAGAAGATCCAGTATCTGCAATATTCATCAGTTGTGTGAACTGGGGAGTTATTTCAAGTCTCAATACAATCTCAGTTTAATGACCGAGTTAAATGGTGTAATAGTCCTTGAGAAGCAAGATTTATGAATATAATAAACACAAAAACCTGAACAAAGCTCACTTTTCCAAACTACAAACCATCAAATCACACAATAGTGATGTTAGCACTTAGATGTTAGCTCTATACATTAAAGATCAACAGCTTCATGATACCTCTGCAGATTACATGTGTGGGACTAGCATGTATGAGGTCCAGAAGGGTACAACGCCGCTAAAACCTGCACAGAGCCAGGGCCCTTTATGGTGAAACACTCCACCAAGAAGCCCACACAGAACGACAAGTTGCTAAGTACCAGTAAAACCCATCTTATCAGCTAAAGCTGTAATGAGGCATGTGGGGAATGCTAACCCTTCAATCTCTCGCCCATTTCAAAGTTCCGGCTTCACAATCACTACGTATGGTTTTAAGAATATCCTCCCAACACTTAGGAGGAGTGTTAGGAAAACAGCCCCTGTGTGATAGCCTATACTTAAGTGTCAGCCAAACTCACAGGAGGCAAAAGAGATAAACGCTTTCTATTTATATTGCCAGCGTCCTCTGTGGTCCAGACTCGTCCCCTGTCTGCTACAGTAGCAGACTGAACACTGGCCTTCGGTTCTTCCAGGGATGGTGGACCTTTACACCATCCGACCTGTCACTGTGCATTGATTAATGCCCTCTATGACCCAGACTTGTCCTGTTTAACATATGGCTCATATTTGGGTCATTAAAAACACACATTATGTTCAAATTCAGAACTAACATGAACCTTCAAATGTGAGCTAAATGTTCATTCTGAGTAAGATGTTCAGGCCTCCTGTGTTTAAGGCATCATCATTATGCCACTGATTTAAACCAATAAGCAAAATGATTCAATTGACCTTGAACATTCTCAGAAGTAAAGTAGCCAATATTGCTGAAGACATGGAGGTCAAGTGCCTACTGAAAACAGGACATACACATACATACATACACACACACATATGCATACATTAATAAATATATACAATCTTTTATACATCGCATATCACTGGGTTCGCCAGCCGGAGAGCAGTTATGTCATTATGAATTTGCCTGTTTGTTCTGTTCTGTTTTGCGATCATTGCTGGTTATTTTATTATTATGGTGCTGGATTTGATGTTAGATCATGCAGTTTTATGTTTGGTTTTGTTTTAATTGAACGTTTCAGTCAGAGACCTGGGCTTGCTTTTATGTTCTGATTGGCTGTCCACCCCAGGAAGCTGCGCTTTCCATTTGTATTTTTCTTTTTTTCTTTGTTTCATTTGTTTGTGTTTTCTTTTTCTCTTTCCCTCTGGACGCAGTGGCGAGGTGTTTTAGTGCCCTGTGTTTGTCTTGAGCCTGATGGCCTGACAGGGAGAAGCACTGGTCTCATGGTTCTCCTCTCCCCAAAGGGTTTTGGTGAGACAGGCTGTTCATTTTGAATGTTACACCACACTTGTCTGGGTGTTTTATGTTTGTATCCCAGAGCCAGTCTGGAGAGAGAGGAGAGGAGCCTTACTTTGTAAAGAGGGAGAGAATGAGTTGGAGGTTCACCTTAAAATTTTTTCGGGGGGGGGGGTTACCACCACAGAACAACCACGCCCCAGTCAGTCTGGAGGCCCTGCCCAGCTCAGTATGTCCTCTACGTGTGTAGAGGACATGCTTGTGTAAGTGTTGTCCTGGGCAGTCTATTCAACGACGTTGTCATCCAAGATGTGCATGTTGTCCAGGTTGCATATGTCTGTCTGTATGTGTTTGAAGTCCTAGTCTCCGATGGTCTGTAACTGTTGAGCAGGCTATAGTACGTTTGTATCTGTGTGCTTTAACAGGCAGGAGCACGGTTGAGGTTCCCTGGTCCAGCCTCGACAGTAACTGCTCCAGTCGAGCAGGTTAGAGTGGATCTTAGTGCCATGTGGAGGACCCACCATTTCTTGAGTCTAGTCCAACTACAGTGAAAGGCCCCCTCAGAGCCTGGAGACGGAGGCCAAAGCCCCATACCCGATCGACTTGAGACCCGGTAAAAGGTCTGACAAGGCAACAGGGTGTGGTCCCAGCGCATCTGGACAGAGACGGGGGCTTAAGTTCGAGGAAGCCCAGCCAGGGAGACCTCCATTCACGTCTCATTGACATGCATTCCCAGTGCAGCCAGCTGGGATAATGGACTACGGTGCCTATTAATTTGTTAGCTGAGAAGGGACTCGAGCACAACGAGAGGGCAGCCATGCTCCCAGGACACGCAGTGGGACATCATTCCTGTTGTGTCCACGTGCTGCCAATGCTGGGGTGCGTGTACCTCAGGGGGATGCTGTCACAGAGCAAAGGCCCCATACCTGTGGCCACCTCTATATATCTGAAGAAGATTCCAGATGAGTAATAGCAGTGTACTGTAGTAGATGTGGAGATATTCAAAATTGCTTCAAATACACAAGGTTTCCAGAGACACTAGATGTTTCATCTGCTGTACAAAGAAAGTACTTATGAATATGTTAGAGGACAAACTATTATATACAATTTATATATACCAATTATGTTATTACTATTTTAGATTGTTATTATTATTATTACTATATAATAGAAACTCAGGGTTACAATACTAAAGCATCATCAGCACCCCACAGAGGCAGTGCAATAAGGCTTCCTGGAAAACAACTAAAGCTGGGGAAAGAGAGAGCAAAAGGAACATTACAACTTTTCAGAAATGGGCTTTTCCCTCCCGAGGAGTTGGAAAGCTAAAGAAAGACCATGAGAGATGAGGAAAAGCCAGAGGAACCCCCAGGGGATGCATGGGAGAACTTTAGCAAAGGGTAGAGGGACCTCAAGAGGGAGAAGCTCAACTCGAAGCTGCAGTGAAGCCTGAGCTGCAAGAGAGGAGACCCAAGAGAGAGACACACAGAGAGAAGAGACCCCAGAGAGAGTCCTTGAGCTCTCCACCTGCCCTTCCAGCCTCTTCTTCTGCCAAAACACTGAACAAAGACTGCACCAGGGACCGCTGAGCTGTTTATAAGTAGGCAGGAGGACAGGTGTGGTTAATTGCCCCCAATTACCCTGGAGCCACCCTGTGACTCCCTCTGGTGGCCAAAGGTAGTAAAGCAGATGGCATGACACTAGTCTGAGCCTTTCAAGAAAAAAAAAATACCACTTAATAGTTTCAGTTATTTCTGCAATGTTCTGCAATAAGGCATGTAATACATATTGTGCTTACAATGCTTTCAATGATAACTCATGAGAGGAAGCAACCACCTACACACAAAGAGACAAACCCTTACTCATGACTTCAGTGCTAAACCTTGATCTTGAGTTTCTCAGTATCTTGGGTGTGAAAGATAACCTTAAAACATGTGTGCAGGCTTGTGCATTCAGGATATCGGTTGAAGTCAAGATGACCAAGTTACGAGGAGACACTGGAGAAGATGCCCAGCACGCGTGCTTGTTTCTCGTTTCTCGGTTCTTGGGACATTGCTGTCAGCAGAGCAGAAGGCTGGGTATGGTGCGTAAACATAGGTGATAGATCACGCCGTTTGGGAGACGGAGCTTCTGGCTTTCTCTCTGCCATCTGTAAACACCGAGTCACGCAACGGTCACTCATACTGTCTGCAGGACTCTTACCAGAGGACAAAGCACAACAGCACACACACTACACTTGCGGGTATGTCTGCATACATTCCTGCCCCTCATAGAGCCACAGGCCACCCTTCAAATCAGTACATTTCAATGCAGGCAGTTCGATCACTCTCGTGCTCCGGGTTTTGTTAACGCTGACATAGATGTTCTTTGTCACGCATGTGCGAGAAACTCATCAGGGAGAAACTGGAGTTAATGAGGTGAAGTGAGATGAGGGTGTCCCGTCACGTCAGGGCTGAATGGACCGTGTCACCGTTTGATGGATTACAAGTGAGAAATAGCTGGAACAGGCAGGTGGAACCTGTTTCTTCACAATGGGAATGATGTATCCATCCAGTCACCACAGCCTCAGACATCTCCTCACGCTTCTATAGGAATCATACATCTTCTCACTCTCAACATCCCAGGTTGGATGGAGCATCCCAGCCAGAAGAGGTCACCTGACGAGGTCACCTGACACATGTCTCACGCTGCCTTGTGCGAGTTCAGTGTATCGTGCGGTTAACTGTTTGATCTCCTCCCGCATGAGAGTATGTACTGAACCTGAGGAAGAATCGTCTCCCACACACAGCGGACAAACTGAGACAGTGTTAGCTGCACCTCTGCAGATTCAGAACATCCTCATAATAACGGGATGCAACAAATTATACAGCAAATGAAGAATTTGATACATTTGTTGTGGTTCCACATGTGGCCACACAGTAATGCTCACTGGCAACAAATACAAGCAACGAATAAGCCGTGGTTTGGTTTAAACCAAGGAGCAGAGAGAAACACGATGGAGAAAGAAAAGAGAGAGAGAGAGAGAGGCAGGGAGAGAGAGAGAGACAAGAGAGATGGATTATAATGACAGAGAAAAAGAGAGGAAAGCTAGAGAGCAAGAAACAAAATCCAGAGATTATGTGGGCAGGGAGACAAAACGTAGGAGGTGGGGGGGTGGAGGTGGGGTGGGGGGGCTCTAGTGTTTTCTTCCATGACGCCACAAGCGTGTGAAGGCTGTGTGTGACTCATTCGGATCAGGAGGGGGTTTCCTCATGCGGGGGACTCTGTGACATCACAGTCACATGGTCTTTATCCAACACAGTAGCTAAAACACATGATGTGCACCACTAAGCTTTACGATAAACACTGAGCTTCATGTAAACTAAGCCCTGGATTTAAGTAACCTCTAAATAATAATAATAATAATAATAATAATAATAATAATAATAATAATAATAATCTTTCATTGGTTGTGCTGGTGAATACCTGGTGGTAGCATTATTTCAGGAGTGATAGGATTTCATTAGAACATTTATATTTAAGGCTTTACTTGCAATTAAATCTACTGTACATAGATCTATGGACATTATATTGTGCAAGAAACAGGGGCTTCTCATGCAGGTTGGCATTTGACATTATGAAATTACATCATTTATTAATCCTATGGCTATGCATTAATCATGGCCCCAAGTACCCTTCTGAGATCAGCCTGTCGATTGCTCACTTGCCATAATGAGTCAGGCTAAAGAGGTGCATCGTGAAGTTACTAGATTAGCCAAAACCTGTGCACGGTCCAAGTCAGAGCAGGCTGAGGACGGCTTCCTCTGAATTATACATGCACTTTGTTCATGCTTAACCCAAAAGCAGTGCCAACAGCAGAGGATCATGTTTACACTCATTTTCCTGCTAAAAGATTCATGGCGGTGGCTGGTGGTAGACTGGAGCCTCCAGTGCTCTTCAGCAAGCAGCAGGTGCGTGTGCCAGGGAAACACGCTCAAAACACTGTTACAGTGTTTCAGTGAGGAGACTCAAAAACTATTTCTGCTGTAATGCCTTGGTCAAATCACTGGACGAAGCTCCAAAACCGTAGGTTTGCCAATACCTGCATATTCTACCTTATAGGGAAAGAGTACAAGAGATTGTCTTCAAATGGGATTTACCTGGACTCACTTTATATTTTTTATATATTTATGTACCGCATATATTATGTTAGGAAGCTTTTTAGTACCTGGTTTCTCTGCATTTATGAGCCATGCTCTAAAAAGAACTCATTAAAGAAACCAAGAGCCTGGAGCAGCGTAGGTTCACACCCATAGGCACATCAGGCATCAGCATGTGTGTATGAGTGAGGGAATGGGTACAAAGAATCACACAGACCTAGTTACAGACACAGAGCAGTCCCAGAAACTGCATTAATACTTCAGATACTGCAGACCCTGCACTATTGTTCCAGATGCTGCACTAATACTCTAGACCCTGTATTAATACTACATGCCCCATATTAATACTCCAAAAATTGCACTAATTTCAGCTATATAACAGTCTGGGTTACAGAAAGACCCACATTGGCTGGCCACTTAAATACAATAGAGTTAAATGCATCTCATCTCCCAGATGTGAAGATTCTGTTAATCAAATACAGCCTTCATGACTGGTTATATATGACTGATGCAGAACTCTGGAAATCTGTGCTCTCATGAAAAATGTGTACATCTGTGTTCTTGGCTGGATACTAAACCTGACTATCCCCATCTAACATCAGGCATGATGAAAGCACGTGCACATATTACTATGCAAACACATCTGCATGTTTGTTTGTTTGTTTGTACTGGTAGTTATGTGGGACGTTTATGTGATTAAGTTGCTTGGTATTCTTGGCAAAGACTGGAAGTGGTTAGAGTTCCCCTCCTTTTATTGAATACTTTATTGTCTGCATGCATGTATAGTGCATTTATGCATGTCATGTCTCTTATGTAGGGGATTACCCAGAAACCAACATTCTCCAAATGAGCTTCCATCTGCCAAGCATACCACCATGTGGTCACCACTGCTGGAGCTGAAATCCTGCCCCTCCTGGGGAACACCGCAGAACATCCATAAACAGACACACACACACACACACACACAGTCTTTACCTCATTTTCAATGAAGAGCAGAAGTATGTGCACAGTAATCTTTTATGATTCCTTGATTTTAGTTGGGGGTACTGAGGTTTTCTACTCAGCGCTCAGCCAACAACCCAAAAGTATTTTCCTTCCAGAGTACCGCAACCAATATAAACTATTATATATATAGTATATAGGTATTCACAACAAATATCACTTATTTAGTGTGTCGAATTAGTGTCGAAGGGTGTGTCGAATTAGACGGTTTGTTGTTTGGTAGAAGCTGAATGCCGTTTCTTTCATATACGATCAGAAAGTCTGTCCAGTAATTGATAATGTTTTTGTTGATTTCCAGTTCATGTTTTTATGGTAATAGTTAGCACGACCAACAGTGCAGGACTAGTTGCCTTGGTTAGCCTGATGTGGTCACCTGATATCGTTCAGCATTTTAAAATGCTTAACTAAAAGCAACACATCTTTTTAGAACTGTGACTTGTACAGACTAAGCTAACAGTGTAAGCTAATATGCTCTTATCAAAGATGTTTTCTGGACGATGCAGTGGCCTTTTCCTGGACCTCACGACACGGTACTAGTATCATGTGATTCCTGAGTAGACATGATTTGATTGCACTTCTAACCTGGGGATCAAACACCTTATTCTTTCATTAATATCCAGAGTACCAGCATCTTCATTACAAGAACATCATGCAATATTTAATGTGAGAGGAGAAATACAATGTATAGTGGTACGGACAACGTACAGAGCCTCTCTCACGTTCACCTTTATTTCAGAAATGCCACATCAGTTTTCACCAGTCAGAAAATCCATCCTTCCATTCAGAGGGCCAAGCATCCATCAGGGGCCTCAAGCATCCTTCATGGGCCTCAAGCCAGATGAGGTGTAATGGAAAATTTGCAGTCTTCCGAGACAAGCTATCTGAAGCAGCATCAGGGACTCAATGGCTAGGTTCAAGAGGGTAATAAACCATCCCAGTGACAGGATGTCCAGTGTCATTACCACAATTTGATTTAAAACCTAATTTCCCTCAGTAGCAAAAGCTGTATATTGGTTTTGCTCACTGTATTTTATTTCACAGGTAGTAGCACATTTGAGATAATTGGTCCAATATAATATTTCCTCAGTGTAAAACTCAATTCAAATTAATAATGTTAAAACATATTTCCAATATCAAGAACAATTTTGGGGACTGTTTTTCCAATTCATCTGCATCCAGAATGGAGCACTCCCTTTAACCAGTCTGCAAATGGCCTGTTGGATAAATGTCCAGTAATCTAAATATACTCCATCCCTTGACGAACCTGCTGTTTCTTGGAGCCAGTTCAGCTGGAAAACCCGTTGGCTGGTGCTGGGTCCCTCTCTCGTCTCTTCTCACACGTGTTTAAAAAGGTCACTCAGCTGCAGCCCGAGTGCCCTTACGTCAAACCAAGCCAGCGATGCAGAAACAGGAGGAACATATGAGGGGCACACAAGGAGCACACATGCACTCCTGACTGGGTGGAGGGCCCATGCCCTCACGTGGGGCGGCTGCTGCTGCTGCTGGGCAGGGACTCCAGAGGTTTATCCCTGCCACCTCCTCCACTCCCCAGGCTCCCCCCACCACCACAGGCTCCACAGCTGTTGCGAGTTTCAGCCAGAGCAGAACCCACTGAACATTCCTGATAAATGCATGAGCAGAACCCAGACGGAGATGTAATATTGCAGCCAGTTCACAAGCTGCACCAGGCTGTGATTGGAGCAAAAATGCAGACACAGTTATGGTGAGCATGGAATCAAATCGGCAGGTGATAATGAAATTATATCAGGAAGGTGTCCTGAAGCAATCAGGAATTATTTCTTCCGTGTCTCCTTGTCATTTTGACATTACATCCTAATCCTTTGCATCAGGCTACACAAAGTAACAACCAAAGACAACACAAGGTCATGTGCATATGAAAATATGCAGGGAGGCGGGGTCATCTGCTCCCTGTGAGAGACAGACGGCAGACAGCGAGGGACGGAGCCAGCTGTCCAGAATACAGTACTCATTCCACACCATGTTCATCCAAGACAAATTGCCTGGAACATTTGTTTGACTATGAAATAAGTGAGCATGTGGCATCTTACCGAGTTCAGCAATAAATGGCATTATCAGCATTCACTTCGTTTACGTACTAGCAAAGCTGCTAAAGACCAACTGTTTGGCAAGTCTTTTAATGGCTGAATCACAACTCTGTGGAAGCAGAATTACTAGATTCTTCATCTCCGTCTCCAGGAGTCACATTTTTGTGTCTGTCAGTGATGGACACTCTCCATGGGCCCTAACATAGAGAGGTCCTTTATTAAGATGCAGGACCATAGCCATGCTCCCTTTTCAACCAAAGGGACTCGGGTCACTCTAAATAAGCCCCTCCCATCACATTCTGTTGCCGTGCCTACCCAGGCGGAAACACAAAGCCAGAGCTCAAAACACTTCACAGTAGGACGGTGTTGTGAAAAAAAACGGTCATATGAGCAGCATAACTGCCAGATTTACACACACACATACGCGCACACACACATCTGCATGTCTGGTGAAAGTGCGGTGAACACATTGTCTTCTCCTTTATGTAAATGAACCTGTGGACATAGGCACTGTCCTGTAACCAGAGCAACCCAGAGGTCTGCTGCTGGAACAATTCCCTCAACTGTCCGTCATTACTCTGGAACTCCCTTCTAGCTGGGGGATGAGAGAGGAAGCTAAATTTAGATAAAAGGGAGGGGTCCCTCTTTAAACTGGGGTATTATAAATAGTATAGAGCATTGTACTGCCTTGAATAAAAATATTCATATAT
>JAOXYF010000019.1:11512348-11550404 GCA_028565775.1 Sternarchorhynchus goeldii | reverse complement strand
CATATTCCGAATAAACATCACATGAGTAAAATTACAAATGGACACAATTTTCAGTCACAATTCCAATAGCCTCCTACTCTATGACATATCTGTGCCTCTTAAAGAGATATCCATGTTTATACGGTACACTGGTATATTAGCAGACATGTACCATCGTCTTAAGTAACCAAGCTGTGCTACAAAACCAATGTAGACAGAGTAAAAACTGACTTTCATATGACTGCTTCCTCTCCTTGTGCGAAATGTTTTGCTGGAATAAGAACAAACATTCCTTTTTCCACTCTCTTAGTAGATCTCAGAAATTATTAATTTCTAATGACTTTTTAATACTGAGCTGAAGTCGTGCCATTACACCCACAAAAGGATTTGAAAGTGTTTCTTAAAGGCAGGGGGACGATTAGACTCAAAGCATCGTACGTATCTATATGTGTTCCAGAATAAACCGGTCGCTATAAGCTAAACATTTTTCAGCAATGATAGATGATGATCCTCAGCTGGAGCTGGCAGCTAAACTCCTCTCATGGTTGAACCGGAGACATCCAGCACAGGCTCCACTGTTGCCTGTCTGCTCGGTCCGACTTTCTCTTGAAAGCCTGCGGGACACACGTGTGCAACAAAGAACCTGCTCGGCATTGACCAGCACTGATTGCGTGGTGGGGAGCCCTGTTAGAAGCTGGAGAACAGCGCAAGGAATCACATGATGAGCGTTTAGCTGCGTTTTACGTTTCCCTTTTCCCTCGAGTGAGACAGACATTGCCTGTTCTGAATGACCTTGACAATCAGCGAGTGTGGCACTGTACATCTCGGATGGTTAATTTCATCAGTATTATTCCCTACCTATGAATCACTGTGTTAAACCAGATTATTATTATTAATATATACATTTTTTTGTACTAATCCAGCGTTTTTCCAGTGATCAGCATCCACCAGCTCAGCCTCACACGGGAAGCCAAACTGGCTGTCGGTTCTCCAGGCAAGGCAGCAGCACTGTGGCCTGCTGAGCCGGTGGTGACGGAGCGGCTAACAGGGTGTGAAGGGGGCACTCGGGCGGGCCGGATTAGCACAGAAGAACCGCTCCACTATCAGCGGGCTGCCAGCGCTCACCGCCTCAACTCTCTCTCTCTTTGGATATATATTTTTTTTGTTCTTTTCTTTCTTTCTGTCTTTTTTTTTTCTTTTTAAAGGCATGCCCGCTCAGAGTGAGGTCACGCAGAGGTCGCCGGGCCCTTCACAAGTCTAGCCGCTAACGAGGGCTCCAGCGCGGTAACAGCCGCGAGGCAGGAGGGAGGAAGCAGCGGGGCGTCTGCCTCCGCACCGCGTTCAAACCCAAACAGCCCGCAGGGTGCGTGGCACAAACGCCAGCGTGGCGTTACCGTGCCGACGCCCGAATTAGGGGCGAGCGCTGCTGCAGGGGGACTTCGGCTTTCACCCAACGAAGAGGCATTTTACTTTACCGGTTTGCCGCATTTGTGATTAAAATAAAAGCGGTTTGGAAACAAATCTGAACTGGATCCAAACGTGACGGGCTTAGTCGATAAAACAAAGTGACAACAGACAGATTTATAACAGATCTTATTTCTTTTTTTTTTTAATGAGGAGAGTCAAGTTGGGTCTTTTTAGAAAATAAACCAATAACAATATTACAAATAATGAAATTGTTACATCATTCACAGGGCTACAGTCAAATGTACATCTTATACATTGAGACAGGATCTTCCTTGCATGTCACAGTGGTCAGGGCAGGCAGCACTCTACACAGGTCTGCATCATCACAGTCAGGGTGGAGACACAGGGAAGCTCAATCACAGCCAAGTTGCAGTACTGCCATCCTAACACCAGAGGGTGCCGTTACGCTAAGAGCCAATGCTACCGTGTTCAGGAGCCATTTTCTTTCTGTAACATCTCTTCTGAGCATAGCTGGGGTTATGTTCAGACTGCCAGCCCAAATCGTATTTTTGGCTTATCTAGATTGTATCCAGGTTTTGATAGCATGGACAAAAAAAAACTACATTACATCTGGATTTTTGCCGTTGGATCCAAACCACATTTGGAGGTGTTTTGAAATGCAATTCCAATCTGATTTTTACAAATGTGGCTCAGTCTGGCTGCTATAGACAATCAAATCAGATTTCAGAGTGTTTTTTTGCATCCTTCACAATGCGACAAACAACGACAACATCAAATCCAGTGTGATGGAGGTGAGGGAATTCAAGAAGAGGACGTGGATTCACACTGGAAAAAAAAGGCAGACTGATTCAGAAATAACCTGTCTGGTGGTACGAAGCTGGCAGGAACCTTACAGGAACATGTCACCATGCAGGGAGGAACATACATTGTTACTGACGCCTACATTATTATACCAGCAACCCACGCAGGTTGGTGATTTCTGAATACACAAACCTGATCAGCTGTAAATAACAGTGTGGACAGTTGTCTTAAAAATCTGATTTCAGAATTAAATCCAATTTGCCTGCAGTCTGAACATAGCCTGAAGGACATGGGCCATAATATAGAACTACGAGGACAAGGCTAGGCCAGTTTGTGTACACTCGTCCCTTCATGCCTGTAGTACTGACACATAATGTTTTTTGCTTGCAGTTTACATCTGGCACGCTGCACGGCACCAATGGCAATCACCCTTGCTAATATTGAGACAAATCATTGGCAGCTGAGATGTCCACATAGCACCCGTAGCCATGATGGTTATCATTTTAATAACCGGAGTGTGAAGTAATGGCTGTTGAGTTTGTATACATGTGCCAGTGAGTCATGTACATGCCATCTGCTCGAGATCTTTCCTCTTATGACAAATGCCTATAACTTTTAGTGTGTATGCTGTGTTCTAGGGTGTATCCTGTGTGGATGCTGTGTTCTAGCGTGTAGGCTATGTTCTGCCGTGTGTCATGTGTTCTAGTGTGTATGCTATGTTCTGGCATGTATCGTGTTCTAGCGTGTATGCTATGTTCTGGCGTGTATCATGTGTTCTAGCATGTATGCTATGTCGATGTTTCTTGGGAGTGAAGCAGTCTGTGTGAAAAGGCCAATCATTTGCTCTGCATAACATTTTTACACACTTGCGCCATTCTCATCAGAGTTATTCCAACTCTGAAGTCTGCACAGCATGCCAGTAAATGAATGGTCTAGATGGTAAACTGGGATGGATGGGCAGAATATGAAAGAGAAAAAGGTATGAAGCAATTAGCCACCTGCAGAGATGTAAACCTTGGCGCTTGTGGTTAAAAACACAATGGCAAAGCAGACTTATACTGCACCATAAATATGAAATGTACCTAAGCAAACAGAGAGCTTGTGCTTTAACAGAACAGAACCTCTCCCTGAACAGCTGGTGCATCTTTACAAGCTGTAGCCAAGTAGCATTGGCGTGTACCGTCTGGCTCACAGCGAGGCAGGAAGTGTGGTCTAGTGTGACGTAGCAGAGGTGATGAAGAGGTGGCGGCAACATTGGCCTCGCTAGCCAAGACTAGAGGCGAAGGAGAGGCCGAGTAAAACATTAACCTGTGGCTCTGAGCCTCACACCGGGTGCTCTTGATCTGTTGGTGGCCACTGACTCTGGTTCTGCCCAACTGCTTCTAGCACAGATGGGCCAGACACATGGATGCCTTTGTATGAATGTGTTCTTATGTGTAGCGTGTGTATCTGTGTAGCGCAGTCATATGTACCACAGTTCGGCAATGTGACAGAGTCTGTCTGATGGGGGGAAATGTCTGCTGGGTCAGAGCACAGCTGATCCTGATATACACCGAGCAGTAGGAACACGATACACAGCCGAGATGCTTCAGACGGTCTGTGCAGCCTTGGGTCGGGCTAATTTTGCCCAAATTCACAGAAGCTCAAAGAGTGTAACTCCAGCAGCTCAGATTGCTTGTAGAAATCCCATTTCCTTTTCAGCGAGCTTCATTTCATGAGCAGCGTACTGCACATAACAGGGTTTTAGGTAATGTCTAAGCCTTCAGTGGTGGAAAGTGTGTTATTCTAGAGTTCAGCACACCACCAGAGCGTCAGCCATGCCACAGCCGACCACTGCCCGTCCAACGATTGGCTCCTTTCAAACAGAACTGAAACACTCTGTCCTTAAAACACCTTTTAAGACACCAATCAGTTTCTTCCCATCAGAAACAGGCAAACACGGCCTCTCCAGGAGTTCCAGTGACAGGAGTGAGATTCAAACATACTTCAATTATTCCTCTTCAAAGTACAAAGCATTGCTTCTAATTTTGCAGACTGAAAAAAAAACAAAGAGAAAGGGAGATGAGATAGGGGAATTATTCTTAGGAAGCAATTCAGCAGCGCTATATCGCAGCTGCTTTTCAATAAGACACTGAGAAACTATTACATTTTGAAGGGCTGTTGACTGAAGTAGGACATAAAGGTGCTGTGAAGTGCCCGCAACGTGGTAGCATCACACAGTCCAGAAAAGTTCAGAAAGCATGATGTTTCTTTTTTCTCTCTCTTTCTCTCTCCTGTCTTCCACTGTTCAGCCTATGAAATAATCATGACATTGCATGGAAGTGCTGAAACCCTGGCAGCTGAAGATTGCAGTTCACCCTCCGGGTAAATAAATCATCGCCTCTCTTGAAGACCAAGGCAGGGATGGAGCAGAATCAGATCGTCCAATCGGAAGTCTCTGTGGAGCAGGCCAGAAATCGGACCGGCCAATCGGAAGTCTCTGTGGAGCAGGCCAGGAATCAGATCGGCCAATCGGAAGTTTCTGTGAAGCAAGCCAGGAATGGCAGTGGACTGCACCTGCAGTGCCAAGCTGGAGACATCCGAATCCAGTGCTTCTGCCCACTATTGCTAATGTCAGGTGGCACTTCATAGCCAAACGCTGCCTGGTGGCCTCACAGATAAGTAACTGTTCCTGTAGAAGGATCTGTGTAGCCTCTACCAACTTGAGCACAGTAACACAGGAAGCAGTCAGAGCTGTACCGAGAGGCTTTAACGTATTAAAGATGAACCCTGAGGTTATGAAATGGAGGAAGTCTCTCATGAGCTGAACTAGACAAAGTAATTCAGGACTGTTATCCACAAGTTACCTTGATGCCAGGACACACACACATACACACACACACACACACACACACACACACCACACACCACACACACACACCATACACACAGTAGCACTTCAGTAGGTGAATTTCAGTGTCCTGTGCATTGTTCTGGCCCAGTACAAGCTAGGAGTGTTGCTACTCTCCAAGGGAGAGCAGACTTTTCACTATCCCACAATCCCATGGGCCCGATGCAGGAGTGGCCATATTCAGCCCTTCTCTTGGCATTATGGAAGGGTCCAGAAAAAACACCAACGGCAAAAGCTCTCCGTTCATTTTCATGAAAAAATCCCTCTGTACACTAAAGTCCAACACCTTTAAGAAAAAGCTCTGAAAGGGGAAGTCTACTTACACTGATATTTACATGTTTCTGATGGTTTTACATTGGTGCTTGTAAAAGGCATGAATCTTGAGGATTATCTGTAACCGTTTGGTAATGGTTATGGGTTCTGTTGATGGATTTTTAGCAAACCATTCAAACCACATCCGTAACACATCAGTTATCACCATTGTTACCACAGCTTGGAGTTAGCCAGGAATGCTTTGAATTGGCTTCTCACCCTATAACTTATTATTATGTGTTTTACTAGTACCATTAGCAGAAATAATAACTCCAGTACTGATTGAATACCAGTCATTGTAACACCATGCTTGTATTCGACAATACCGTCCCATTTAAAAATACTGCCCCATTCTAAAAGGGTCCTTTACGATCCTTTAATGCTGAGACCTCAGACAACCTTAATACTTCATTATAAAAAAAAAAATCTTTTCAAAGAAGAAATTTTAGAAGTAAGAAAAATATAAGCACATCAAAACAGTGATTTGTAAAGTGTAATAAATCCAGGCTTTCACACTTCTAACTACGGCATGCTCTCAGACTCGCATGGTTAACCCAGAATCACACACACACACACAAACACACACACGTATGTCACCCCTCCCTCCCTCCATTCACACACCAACACACACATCAGGGTTCCAAAAAATAAATGAAGGTTCTAGATAAGCTAAACATCTAAGCATGTGCACACAGGGCCCTTCTATGTAAACAATTCATAAAAAGCACCCTGACAAAGTTCTTTACCTCTCCATTCTCACAGGGGAAGCATATCTGATGTTTCTTACACTAAATCATTTAAATCCACAAATAGTCTAAAACATAGAACAAACATTGACACTGGTCTTCCTCCCTCACACACACACAAACACACATACACAAAAGTATGAGCATAAAACCCTGAACTGAACGCACACTCACAGAACCAGGAAGTGCACACTACCTCAGGCTCATCTCGATGATGTCACAATGTCAAGTGCATCTGATATGTACAGAGGGATGCCCTGTGAGGTAGGACAGGAAGTTGTCCTATTTGGCAGGTTATGATGTCTGTAAAAAGATGATGATGATAATAATAATAATAATGATAATAATAATAATAATAAAACTGTAATTTCCCATGGAGATGGAAGCAGAGTAAATCACAATTTCAACACTGTTAACAAGATAATCATTTAGGAGAGAAGACAACTTTATCGCTGTGTTTTGTTTAAGTGTCTCAAACGGTTAAAGGAACAGAAGTCTCTTCATTTCTTTGTGGCAGTAATTGCTGCCCAAAGGAAGTTCCATTTCATGGTGTTCATCTCCTTTCTTGCTCCCTTGTCCACGTTGGCACAGGGACTATGGTTCCATGGATTCTTTTTCCTGTTACCTTTGCGTAGGCAGTCAGCACCTCCTATTCATGATTTTCACAACAAAACAGGATAAAGCAAACACAGCGTGGAGTAGCGCTTTACCTCTGTTCTCTTCCTCGCCCCTTTTAAAGGGTAATCTTGCAGTTCAGTTCACCTAGATTACAATTTTACACGTATCTATACACTTCATACAGATTCCTTGCGTTTACATAGCTTTGTTTTCCTTTAAAAAAATCTTTTAGAAAAAAATCTTAAAAAGAACAAAGACGAAAACAAAAGAAATGTAAAATTAAAAACAATGTAAAAAAACAAAAAACAAAAAAAAACTCACACATAGGCAAGAATAAGGAAGATCATGCTTTGATTGATGAAAATCGCTCTTTGCTATGTTTGGTAGCAGTTGCAATAGCAAGCCTGACATTTAGATGTTCAGTCGATCTCTATGGCACTATTTTCTCAGTGGGGAACCCCAGAGGCTGTCTGGGTGACTGTGTGGGGTGGGGGCTGTGTGGAGGGGGGAGGGGCTCAGGGGACATGGAGGGCCAGTGAGAGAGTTTAGATGAGGAGACTCAAGGAACTCCCCCCGACAGGGAACATCAGGCTAATGGCCCTGGCCCACATCCACCTGGCTCTGGTCACATGGCCCCGCCTCCCTCCCTGTGTGAGGTGGGGCCTGGGGGTCAAACCTCCACCGACTGGATCTGGTTCATCTGTGCCCTCATCAACTGCACACTGTTCAGAATCTTCTTCTGGTGGCCTGCAAGAGTCACACCCACCCTAAGGATGTCCCTGTGGGACACACACACACACACAACAGACAAGACATCAGCCAAACACCTCCATATTAAAGGGATTGCCGTATGCCGCAGTAGATCCAGGATGCTAGCAGGAGATGGGAGAGTTCTTCGGTCAGCTCTGCAGTGTCAACTCCATTACCCCATACAAACATATTCGCTACAATGCGTCAGACAAATGGGAAACAACACTGTGTCTGATGCTGGGAGGAGTTTGTGTGCTTGGTGCAGGTTTCGCCGCAGGTGATGTGAGGGCAGAGGAATCTGAGAGTGTATCAGTGCAGCTCAGGTTTCTAGTGTGTGGGACACGGTTGTGAAAAATGAAGGGGAAGAACTAGCGGGAGGCTGCCTGGGAGGGCTGGCGGTGGAGTGCTTATCTAGAGACATCCATCATTAGTGTGGAGTACTCCACCTTAGTCCCCTTCATTAATGCTGCTAATTACAACAATGTATTTATGCCTCGTGTTGAAAGATGGCAGCAAATACGTGGAAAGCACTACACCGGATGAAAAAGCTTTCCAACTGCTGAGAAAAGAGATAAAGTAAGAACCAGCGGTGGGTAGTTATGAAGTCATGGGGAGAACCATGAAATCTGCTGATGCTGGGTTTTAAACCTGGATGCTCTCCAGACTTGAGCTCCACACACAGCCATCCCCCTCTCTCTCTCTCTCTTTCTCTCTCTCTCTCTCTCTCTCTCTTGCTCTTTCTCTGCAGCACTTACTCCATGGTCATCTGCGAGACCAGGTCGAAGCTGGAGAAGTCGGCGTTGGAGAAGTTGTCTTTGTACTGGCCCATCTTGATGGCATCCAGCCACTCATCCACCGTGCTGAAGCTGGAGAAGTCGGGGATGCTGCGGTCCAGTAGCGGAAGGTGCACGCTGTACAAGACACAAAAGCGTACATGTCAAGGCCTCGCCCACCATGGCTGCGCACAGACTACTAACCTCTAGAAGTACTGAAGTAATAATAATAATAATAATAATAATACACTGAGTTTATAACGCACTTTTCATTTGTAATAAATCTCAAAGTGCTCACAGTGTAAAAACATTGATTAAAAGATAATGATCAAAAATAAAACTAATAAAATGTTACTTTATTGTCCATATGTCCTATAAAGATACATCTTTAGTCCCTTCTTAAAACAGTCAGTTGTCTGAGGCTTCCTCAGATGGTCAGGCAGGACATTCCAAAGGTGTGGGGCTGCAGAACCAAAAGCACGGTCACCCATGGTACTACGTTTTGTTCTGGTTGGAAGAAGACGGTGGAGATGCCCAGAGCGAGGGGCTTGTAAATGTGTTTGTGGTACTACCAGTTCATTTAAGTAAGAGGGAGCTTGGCCATGAATACATTTGTATGTAAGGAGGAGAACCTTGTATTCAGTCCTCTTAGTCACAGGGAGCCAGTGAAGAGACTGAAGAACAGGCGTAATGTTCTCATTTTTGCGTACCTTCATCAGGACCCTGGCAGCACTGTTTTGAACTGTAATCTCTGGGTACTCTTACTAGGGAGCCCCAAGAGAAGAGCATTACAGTAGTCCAGTCTTGAGGACACAAAAGTGTGGACCAATCTATCAGCATCAAACAGACTGAGTTTGGTGAGACTGGTGGTAGGCGGTCTTACATATATGTTTAATCTGACTATCAAAGGTGAGTTGTGGATCCAGTTTAACACCCAGGTTGTTGACTGCAGATGATAAAGAAATGTCTTGTCCAAAGAGTGTAATTCTGGAAATATGGGATAGCTGAATCTGTTGTTGGGTTCCAACCATAATTACCTCAGTTTTTGCACTGTTCAGATGAAGAAAATTATGGGCCAACCACACTTTTATTTCCTCCAAGCAGTCAGTAAGTTGTGTGAGAGGGGTTGTTGACTGAGAAATCGATGACAGTAATGACGGTGAAGAACCAACTTTCAGGTAAAGTTGTAGGTCATCTGCATTAGCAATGAAAGGAAATTCCATAGCGTCTGATAACATTTCCCAGTGGCAATAAATACAGATTAAAAAGAATGGGGCCAAGGACCGATCCCTGGGGGACTCCACAGGTCACTGAGTGAGTCTGAGATCTAGCTTTCCCAAGCTCAACAATTTCTGTTCTGTCCATTAAATATGATTTAAACCAGTCCAATGCAGTGTCTTTGATGCCAATGATGCAACAAAACCTGTTCAGAAGTATGCCATGATCAACAGTGTCAAATGCTGCAGACAGATCCAGAAGGACAAGAAGTGAAGGGGAGCCAGTAACTGCTGCCAAGTAGAGAAAAGTGAAAACCTCACAGATTTATATGAGTAAGAGTTGAGTTGGGGAGAACAGCTTCCTAATGTGAGTTGAGCTGGGAAGAATGGCTTCCTAATGTGAGTTGAGTTGTGGAGAACTGCTTCCTAATGTGAGCTGAGTTGGGGAGAACTGCTTCCTAATGTGAGCTGAGTTGGGGAAAACTGCTTCCTAATGTGAGTTGAATTGGGGAGAACTGCTTCCTAATGTGGCTTCATTTTTGAAACCCTATGAAATCAAAGAACGTCTCTGTCCTTGGACATAATGCCTGGGGATCCATTTGTACAGATCAGCTTAGTGCCAAAAGAAAAGAAAAAAAAAAACATGGAAAAGATGAAGCGTGGCGTGAAGTAGCTCCGTGGACGTGATCTGACGTGAAACCAGAACGCAGGCATCATGGGAATAGCTTTTCCTATGGGAATCGGCAGAAATAGATTCTCTTTTCAGGATGTTCCCATTTAGGCCGTATCAGGTGCAGGGGTTATGTATTCCTTGAAAGATGTACTGGTTGGAATAAAGGCTAGCACTGAAAATGTCCAGACTTAAATGGAACATGCATGTAAACAGTACACACACACATTAGGTAGCATGGTCTCTGAAAACCACAGCTTCATGATGGCACATTTTAATGCAAAAACTAAATTATTTTTAAATGCAGAAAGGACATTATATTCAGTAGTCAGTTTAGGGTTGCTTGGGGTCATTTTTTG
This sequence comes from Sternarchorhynchus goeldii, assembly GCA_028565775.1. Classification (NCBI taxonomy): domain Eukaryota; kingdom Metazoa; phylum Chordata; class Actinopteri; order Gymnotiformes; family Apteronotidae; genus Sternarchorhynchus; species Sternarchorhynchus goeldii. The sequence continues at coordinate 11,539,861 of JAOXYF010000019.1, read as the reverse complement.
GGGGATGTTTGTTTGTTTCACGGCCCGTGAGCGTACCCTGAGGAGAGGGGCGTCATGGCCTTCAGGCTGGTTGGGTTGCGGATCATCTTGTCAAGGTTGTTGACGATCTGGCTGAACTTGGGCCTGTTGTTACGCTCTTTCTGCCAGCAGTCAAGCATGAGCTGGTGCAGGGCACTGGGACAGTCCATGGGCGGGGGCAGCCGGTAGTCCTGCTCAATGGCGTTGATCACCTGCAGGGGGCGATGTTGAGGTCTTTAGCAGATGTCTGGGAGATTTTAGAAGAAGCTAACACAGAAAATGCACCCCCCTTTGAAATGATTCAGACAATTTTTATTGAAATTGTCTAAATTTTCCCATCAGTTTATTTAATATTTCCAAAATGTACACATATTTGTTCATTGATGTACACATATTTTAAACACAAACTTGATGGACTGTGGCACAATTGACTTTCCACGTGCTGTGGGACTCACTGTAGCACAGCTACTAGCATTGTTTTGTGTGTGTAAGTATACTGGGTGTGTGTAAGTATTCTGGGTGTGTTGCTCCAGCCAGGGCTGGCTGCACTGCATGAGGCTGGGGATTGATCTGTCCTCCTTGTAAGCACACTGTGATCATTATCTCTGTCTGAAGGGGACCCAGGGAAGCCATTTATCATTACACACACACACACACACACACACACACACACACACACTTATTCACTCTCTCTCTCTCTCACTCACACACACACACACACTCATATGCACACACAAACACACTCACACACACACACACACACACACACACTCTTATTCACTCTCTCTCTCACACACACACACACACACACACACACACACATCAAACACACTCATATGTGTACACACTGTTAATCAGGAGAGTACAGTTTAGCATTAGCCCAGTGCTATCTAAAATCATGTAAAACATGCTCAATATGGGCCTGCAACCAAAAATGATTTTTATCGGCTCAGGAATGAGGAGTAAACATAAATGAAAAGTTGAGCTGTGTTCAAACGCTCCGCCGCCATTCAGGAGCACATCCTGCACTACACCACCATCTGCTGCACAGTTCTCACTTAAACTCAGCCGTGCAATTACTGTCAGACCAAAACATGATTAACACCCGCTCGCTAAAATACACGCTGACTAATTTCTGTGTTTAGGAAATATGCTGCAAGTTGTAACAGGAAATTCCCACAGTCACTGTGTGTTTAGATGTCTGGCCCACTGTGCTGTCTTCTGTGCGTATGTGATTGTGTGAGTGTGATGCTGTGGGTTTCTGATCTCCTGCTCTGATTGGACCTCAGCCAGACTTCACCCCTGTGTGTACAGAGTGTTGGGCCAATGATTGAGCAGGCTGTGGGTGGAGCTAACCTGCCACGTTTGCCTCAGTGTCCGAGAGGACCACACATGCACGCACACACACAAACAAACACACACAGGTTACAGGACCCTAGTGAGACCCAACAACTCTCCAGCTCATTACAGCATAGCAGCGCTCCGTTCAGAACCCGATTAATCTCATCCGGCTGGTGTGGATCCCCGACCCGGAGGGGCGGCCCAACGCCATCAGGAACCGCTAATAAGATAACTGCTGAGATGTGGGAACCCCTCTTAGCACATTAGCACACACACTTTCAATCTGAAACCTATTTTCATTATCGGGGCCCATAATTTGCTTTCGCATCAGCCACCCAGAGGGAGGCTGGAAGTAGGACCAGCAGGGAGAAGCAGGAGCCTCATACCCTGCACAGTCAGCCAGGCTCCTTGCTCACGACTAACTGTGTGGGACATTCAATTAGACCTTGGTTTTAGTTGAACATTTCGGCAGCGCCTTCCATTCCATTTAATACAGTTAATCTCCAGTTCTATTATTTTTCTCTACTTTCTCTAGAATTTTCCTTTTTTAGTTTTATCAAACCAGTGCATTCTGTTATGTTCCTTGTTTAATTTACACTGGATCTTACCTACACATTGTGTAAAGAGATGCATTTTTTGTCTGAACGGTGTTAATAAATAAAGTTATTGCTGGTGGTGGTGGATTCCATTCACGTCTGTTTTCATTTATGCAGTTATTATCATTATCCTTTCACTGCTGAAACAATATTCCTGGACATCCGAGACTGTATTATGACATGTGATGTATGTGTCCACACCCATCTACACGTAGCCACGGTGATGGACAATGTGTGGCTGTAGAACTGTGGGGCTTTATGACTATGTGGCTGTAGAACTCTGTGGCTTTGAGGCTGTAGGGTTGTAGAACTGTGGGGCTGTAGAACCGTAGTGCTATGGGGATGCCACTCCACCTTAACGCTGCCACAATACATCGGTATGCTAGTCAATAAGTGATTCAAATGATTGCATGTTAGCATGGCAATAATCACAGATCACTAAGGTGATTCTGAAAGAACAAAGAATAAAACTCTACAGCCATCAAAATGGCAAACGATCCCGTACAAGTTTGTCTCCTTGTGCAGATTTTTATACGTAGAATAATTACAGTTTGAAAGACTGTAACAGTGTATCTAAATGTTTATGGCATATGATGTAGAAGCGCAAAGGGGTGGGTACGTACGTCCTGATTGGTCATGTCCCAGTAAGGCCTCTCCCCATATGACATCACCTCCCACATGACGATACCGTAGCTCCACACGTCACTGGCCGAGGTGAACTTCCTGTACTGAATGGCCTCTGGGGCCGTCCATCTGATTGGGATCTTCCCTCCCTGTGTCAGAAGGGTTAAAAGCTCTGAGGAAAACAACTGACAGTCACACCAGCTAGATGGTCTTTTAATGACAGCGAGCGTCTTCTGCAGGTTTATGAATCAGGAGGTAGTTATGTTTGAAAGGATACGAGTGAAAACAGAAACGGAAAACAGAATTTGAATAATTTACATAATGTGGCATCACTGTAAGAGGCTCAACGAGGAGCCGGCTGTCTCACCAGCGCGCTGGTGTACGTAGGGTCAGACGTGTCGTCCTCCAGGAAGCGGGAGAGACCGAAGTCCGAGACCTTACACACCAGGTTGCTGTTGACCAGGATGTTGCGGGCGGCCAGGTCGCGATGCACGTAGTTCATGTCTGAGAGGTACTTCATCCCCGAGGCGATTCCCCGGAGCATTCCCACCAGCTGGATCACCGTGAACTGACCATCGTTTTGCTGGAACACAAAAATAACCCGGAGTTCACGGCAGAAGGCCTGAGCGATCCGTAGACTACCTCACGCAGCGTACGATCGGACGTTAGTTGCTGTTTTAAGTTTGCCCGGGGGCTGGGGCAGACTGGTATTCTAATTGTTCGGTATTCTCCCAGTTCTGAGAGAGGCAGGGAAGGCTCTGGCTGGTCCGAGCAGTCGGCGCCTGTGCCCAGCTGTTCGGCGGGGCCGTGCACGTGAGGCTGTGCACGGGAGGCCATGCATGTGAGCAGCAGCTGCTGCCTGCTGCAGCAGTGACTCCAGCTGCTCCCGTCTGCAGGACCACCACCACTACGGCCATAAAGCAGGAGACCCAGTCCATCACACACACACACACACACACACACACATATATATATATACACGCAACCCCTCACGCACGCACACACATCCACACACATACACATGCACACAGGCACATATGTACGCTTGTGGGCACACGCTCATAAACACACACATGCTTCACACAAGACAAGGTCTTCATCTTCTCTTGACTGCATTACGTGTTACACTAAAACTCTTCCCCTACAATAAAGTGCCTCAATAAAACTTTCCCCACTCGTTAAGTGAATTGGGTTCCTCCTCACAGCCTCCCATCTCCTAACGTCTCTACTTCCTCCACAGAAATTAAACCCTATTAATTATTCATAAGGATCAAATCTTACCCAAATACAAGCAATCACTCTAATCCCCCTGCACTGAATACTTAGTTTCGTTTAATCGGAGGAACCATGGCCCAAAGTAATTAGGCCCACAGCCAGGGATAGGTAAACATTCGACATTCAGTCATATCTCTTCAGTGCCTCGTTTTCCCACTTGACTCAAATCAGGTACTCTGGCACAGCAGTTTCAATTTCTCATGCTATTACTAACGCTTTAAATCATTCTGATGGACTGTCCTGTCCCGCGGTGTCTCTCTCTTCCTGCACCATGTCCTGTATAAGCTGTGCTAGAGAAGCGCCGTCTTCTCCGGCTGGGCTGGGCGTATCTAAGGCCCGTCAAAACTCGAACGTTCTAACCGTGACGCTCGCAGCAGACGCCGCGGGCCGCACACTGCGTTTGTTTTGGAAGGTTTACGTGGCAGCGGCAGTGTGGTCGCGCACACAGAGCGCCCCCTACAGCGCTGGAGGGGTAAACCTCACCGGCATGATCGTCACGTCTGAGCAGAGGAAGGGTTTATTCATATGGATTTAGACTCCGGGAAAATAAACATATCCTGATCTGCTTCTATCCCATTCCCACTGCTTCCCACTCAGCTAGTCGGGAGACTGCATGGGGTTCCGACTCTGCGGGACCACACGGGGATTGCAGGACAATTCCAAAGTCACTCAGCACCACTGATTGGTAGATGCTCAAAAGCACTCACTTCCTTCCCACGCTCGTTTCGTGATGATTTTGAGGCGTCGAACATTCGTTCGTGCCAGTTTTCAAACAGCGTGGTGGGACGTGTAGAGGCCATGGTTTCAGAAGAGCTTAGGCCACGTGTCACAGCAGGACTCAAACATTAGCAGCGTGGAGACGTCCCGCGCGGCCGAGAGGCCTTCCCCTTCCTGTTTACCTCACCACATTTGTGCCTTGTCACCATGACTGTCTCTTGCTTCTGATAATTACACTTCCTCACACCCCTTCAATCTGTGTCACGGATGAAAGAAATTTTCATGACAGGCCAGACGGAGAGCTAATACTAATCAGGAAAAGAAACCTCTCCTCGAAGATCAGATGGCCTCTATTTGCATAAATCATGGACTTTTTAAAAATAATTTTTTTTTTTTTGCCCCTACAAACTTCAAACCCACAGAAAGGCCAGTGAACGCTGAAGGTCGTCTGGACACCCTCTCTCTCTGCACCCGCCTCAGATCAAACTGACGTGTGCCACTTGTATGCGGACTGCCCGCTTGCCCTCTAACTGCCAAACGCGCTCCTTTGCTTCGGGATTAGCGAGATGTTCCCTCTCAGATGAACATCTGTGCACCACCACACAGCTGCCGTTAGGCCACTCGCTCATTGCCCTGTGAGTTCCCGTATATTTTGGCTTCCGGTTTAATATGCATGAAATATGCATGAGATTAAAGTGACCGCTGGCCACTGTGGCTTTGATCGGCGGGTCCCATGCCGCACGTCGCACACGTATGAGGTGTACTTATTAAAGCTTTCCTCTGACGTCTGTAACGCGGGGAAAGTGCGAGAGAAAGCGTGACCGATGAGATACGAGAGCGTGACTAAGAACTGCCGCGTTTCGAGAGCGCCGGGCGCCTTTATATGCTGCGGCCTCGGTCTCGAAGCAGACGGTGCTTCTGCGCCCCGCGGAGATGCGGGGAGGGTATGGAGGGCTTATTAGAACACAGCAACTGCAGAAATCAATATAGGAGTGATGTGCTCTGTAGGGGGGAGGGGAAGCTGCTGGCAAAGGATGATGGGTATTAGACAGAGCCCTGAGGGGGATTACCTGATAGACACGGCACAAAATAAAGAGAAGACCTTTAAAGTATGAGCATGTCGATGTTCACTCACATCCACACACATATATACTAATGAGGGATCTTCTTCCAGCTACACGCCTTTGTGTACTAGAGAGCAGACGTGTCTGGTTATGCCTATATGCTTACAGTGTCTGTAAGGGATTAAGGGATTCCAATATATTTTCTTTGCTTTACGTTTCCTTTAGCCAAAGCCCAACAGATTTGTTTTCTATCACTTTAAAATATCATCTAAATATTTGAAGGCACACAAGTGTGTTATTTGTGTGTATGTGCATGTCTTTCTGTGTGTGTATGTGTGTGCGTGTGTGTGTGTGTTACTCACCCTAAGGAAGGAATCCAATGAGCCATTCTCCATAAACTCAGTGATGATCATAACAGGACTGCTCTTGGTCACCACACCCTCCAGATGAATGACATTGGGGTGATCAAACTGACCCATGATGCTGGCTTCACTCAGGAAGTCCCGCCTCTGCTTCTCCGTGTAGCCCGACTTCAACGTCTTGATGGCCACAAACATCTCCCGCTTCCCTGGCAACTTCAGGTTGCCACTGCACACCTCTCCAAACTCTCCTGAGAAGGGACAGAGGTCAGAGGTCACAGTGCAGATAACGATTTGCTGCAGAACAAAAGGCGACGTGGTCCTAGGCTTCACCTGCGCCGATGACCTGCTCGATCTTCACGCACGAGATGTCGATCTCCTTAGCAAACTCCCGCACGGCTTCATTCGGGTCTTCATAGGTGAACGGATCGATGTAGATCTTCATTCCTGGAGTCACTTGGAAAAATATAGAAACGCTATAATATTCAAAAGCCAAGTGGGATCAGTTTAGCTCACCTTTAAGGAAAAGAAACTTGGACAGTTGCATGTCAGCCACATGGTTTTCTCCGTCACTCAGCGGGTGGAGGCTGATGTGGGAGCAGCTTGCGGCTTCGATCCTAGGGGGGCTGCCGGGGTTTCCGGGGGCTCTGGTGAGCCTGTTTAGCCTGCATGGCACGGCACCAACAGCCATTTCCGGCTCAATTGGAAAATGATGGCAGGTAAATTGGCTTTTAAGAGTTCAGCCGTTTCAAGAGAGCCATGTTTTAAATCCGATTATTCTGAGTCTCTGTTCCACATCTGGCCCTGGGCAGTTTGATGTCTACTGCGCGCGAGTGCGGTCAGCTGGGAAAAGCCCCACTGTAAAGAGGAGGGGGTTGAGAGGCTTTGTGGAATGACCTGGACCGTGTTCACACCAGGAACAGGAGGACGAACTGGAGAACTGGACGGGATATCAAAGCGAAGAGAGAAGATCTGGACGCACACAAGATCACAGGGTGCCAGATGTCAGTGTAATCGCTCACATTGTTTCAGACCTCCTCTAATCTCCTTGCCATGTCTTTGCTGAGGGTATGAGAACTGATCCGCTATCTGCTGGGGAAGGTTCCGGAAGGTCACGCTAGAAGCAGGACTGGCGTGACCCCCGCAAGTCATGCTTCAGTCTGTATAGCTTCTGGAAGAGAGCGTTAATAGAGGATGCTCTCCTGGCCTTCCCAGGGTTCACCAGGCTGACTTCCATAAACACGCCATTTACTGCAATCTTCCACCATTGATTACAGCAGGCGAAAGCTGGCTCAATAAGCAATGGCAGATGAAAAATGAAAAATCTCAGAAGTGTCTGAGCATTTTCCCACAGCAGTATGAGTGAGAGAGAAAGAGAGAGAGAGATGGTAGAGAGAGAGAGAGAGAGAGAGAGAGAGAGATGGTAGAGAGAGAGAGAGAGAGAGAGAGAGAGAGAGAGAGATGTCCTGGCTTCACCTTAATGCATGTATAGTGTCCTCTTTCTTAATAAACTTAAATAATTGTTTATTACTATATTTTATTACAATAAAAGAAAGTCATTGGTGCAGCAGTGCAGTTTCAGAAGGTTATTGCTCATATAATGACATTTATGACCTAATGCTCTACAGGTTTAAAATGTCTGTTTACGAGCTTAACCGCACTGTGATTTGACAACCCTGAGACGAACAGCCCTGTGAGAAGACTATTATGATATTTACAAAACAGGAAGAGGACAGAAATATGGCCCTTCTGTGACGGAGCAGCCGTGTTCTAGAGCCGTGTTCTAGAGCCGTGTTCTAGAGCCGCAGCTCTGGAGTGTCTGGAGGTGGGTGATGTGTCTGTACTGAAGTGTTTAACTGAGATCCAGTATGAGCCCAGCCATTAACATGGTGACACTAACAGTCATGTGTGAGGAGGAAGCCCTGGTAACGGTGTTCGGCAGGCAGTAAATGTATGGACAAAGACCACTAAGAATGAGTGGTTTTTCTAGTTTAACCTCTTAAATTCCAGGTATATGAGTTATTAATCTTAAGGCACCTTATTCTGTAATTGTGAATTACTAAATGACTGCATCTTATATGGCCTGCAGGAATGAAGAGTCAGTACCTGTGGGTTCCTGAGAGGTTGTGTGTGGGTAGTGTAGTCGAGGGGGTGTTTGTGTGTACTGAAGCAGGGTAGGAACACTCACTGTGTCCGCTGGTGTAGTGCTGTAGTTTGTCTGTGTACTCCGAGTCTGCTCTGTCAAAACCACGCCTGCAGGAACAAACACACAGAGTGACGGTGCCGGTCTCACGCAGGCAGGAAAGCAGAGATACCGACCCACAGAGCTGGCCACGAACCCAGAGATACCGACCCACAGCTCCGCCTGCGTCATTAAGCCTCTCTTTACAAGCTGTGGTGCTGGTAAAGCTCCCAAATGAACAATGCAAGGAAAACACCTTCAGGTCTGTGGTTGGGATTCGCTTCTGTGATTGGGCGAGGCTGGTGGTCTGATTATCAGAGAATGTATTCTGTGATAGCTGGTGATCTGATTATTAGGATACATATGTTGTAATGGTTGGTGGTCTGATTATTAGAGAGAGTATTCTGTAATGGTTGGTGGTGTGATTTTTAGAAGAGGTAAGCTGTAATGGTTGGTGGTCTGATTATTAGAGGAGGCATGCTGTGACGGCTGAAGGTCTGATTAATATGAGAAGTATGCTGTGATTGCTGGTGGTCTGATTAATAGAGGAGGTCTGCTGTGAGGGTGTGAGTAGAAGACAGAGCTGGAGGTGACGGTTAAATCTCAGATCAGCGCTAACCTACCGGTTACACACAATGATGATGACCACCAGAGCGACGAGGAAGACCAAGCCAGCAGCCGCTGAGCCAATGATGAGGGGTAACTTCTCCTGTATGCTGGTGTTATATTCCTCTGTAGGCACACACACACACACACCAAAGATCCAAACATTATTGCTTCCGTACAAACCCCAAGTGTACGGCGTCTGAATGTTCTCCACCCTGCAGCGATGGGGTTTCCATGGAGATTCTTGCTGGGTTTTGCACCACAGCCTGTAGTGCAGATTGGCACAGGTGAGAGACCTGCACGATGCCCTCGGCAGGGAGCCCCGGGCCAGGCGGCTCCGTGCCGGATGCCCGGAGGGTGGACGCGGCCCAGGCACAAAGCCCCTCCAACATATGGGCCGCCGATGGAGGGAACGTGTCAGGCTGTGTGCTCTCAGCATGGGACAGACGGCTGGGGAGACGGGGAGGGTTCAAACCTCTCTCTCTCTCTCTCTTTCTGTCTCTCTCTCTTTCTCTCTCTCTCTCTCTGCCTATCCTAATTAAAGCCCATCCAAGCACCACACAACGGCCATGCTAAGCGCCCACTGGCTGGCTCTTGAAGCCCCGCAGAGTGAGAGAGCTATCCAGAGCGCCTCCGAGCTGGCCTCGGAGGCTGGGAGCAGCCCATCAGGCTGGGGACACTCACTCTCCCGCCTCTCACCCAGTCTCCATTATGAATAAATCATATCCAGCTCTGGCAGTCTGAAACGAACTTAAACGCATCCTACATTCTGTTTGCAAACAAGCCTGCTGGCCGCCTTAATCCGTACGCCAGACTGTCACGGAATCGTGCGGCTGGGGGACAAACGAGGCTAATTCTGGCAGCAAGCAGCGGGGGTAAGGATGTGTTCAGGCGTCTGCGTCCGCGGACGACAGCGGCGTCTCCCCTGCCGTCCTTCACCACGCCGGCCTGCTCCTGACTACCTGGGGCTCCCTGCTCCCCAACGGGGTGTGACTCAAGAACTGTAGGGCTTCTGCATCTGTGCTGCTGATGCACAGTAGAATCCACCCGAGGTTTTTCCTACCGGGCTGTGGTTAATGATTTTATAACACTCAACACACCTGACAGAGTCGTCTCCTCTCCTAATTTAAATAATCAGTAAATGAAAGAAAGTAATCAGATAAATCGCACACTTTCATGAGCTCTCTGTGCTCAGGAGAGTTGCCTGTCAGGCAGAGCAAATGATGGCAGGTCAGACGTGATTCAGGTTAAATTCAGACATAACATAAATGATTCTAACAGGCCGTCAAGGATTGGTGCGTGTGTGTGGGAGCAGGCTGCTCACCCTCCGTCATGGTCTGGAAGTACATCTTTCCGCTGTAGCGTCCGAAACCAGCCACGGTGCGCGCTCGCACCTGAAACACATAGATGGCGCCGGGCTTGAGTCCGCGGATGACGGCCGTGTTGGTCTGGCTCCTCACCGTGGAAGAGTTGTGCTCGTTCTGGACCTGAGCAGCATACAGGAAGAGGAGGGGCAAAGAGCGGAAATGATGAAACTGCAGACAGTGCCGCCTTTGGCCACTGAACGGCATGTAGCTGTGTGACGGGGGCGAGTGATAAAAGCTGACTCGCAGGGTTTACCAGGAGCACTCGCAGGGTTTACCAGGAGCACTCGCAGGGTTTACCAGGCACATTCGCAGGGTTTACCAGGCACATTCGCAGGGTTTACCAGGAGCACTTGCAGGGTTTACCAGGCACAATCGCAGGGTTTTCCAGGCACAATCGCAGGGTTTACCAGGCGCACTCATAGCTGTGACACTTCTAGGCCAGCCACGATTCATTAGCTTAGAGTGAGACTCACGCCTGTGCTTGATGTGTTATCTGCGTGTGAGAGAGAGTGGGGGGGCTGTGTCTGTCTGTGTGGATCTGTATGCGCTAGTGTTGTCACGATCCATAAATCCATAAATTTGACTGTGATACCTGACTAAATATCTTGATACTGAAATTGAAATTATACTACAGCAAAAATGGAACATGACGGAACATGAAACAGTGTTTTATAAATTGTCAGTTTTAATAATTATTTTATTTGTTTATAATTAATATTTTTGTTAGTTTTAATCATTTATATTTTTAATTTTAAAATAAGTATTGCTTTAGTTTATTCTCTTAATTATTATCTGAAAAATAAATTATTTCGAAAATGTCGTTGTAATCTATAATCTCTTCGGTTTTTCTAACAAACACATTTTACTTTTGCTAGCCAGCTACTAGCTATCTATCTGCTAGTTAACTAGTTAAACTCTTTTACTTTTTTAAAACGTGAAGAAAATTTTTTTTTTGCAGGCTCATTAAATTAATGACATTTACTTTGAAAAAGGAATGTTCCTCCACTTTATTAAAAAATAAATAAATAAAATCAATCATACGTTATCCCAGGGGCCTACAGAGAGTGATGAACATCGTGTGTTACAGCCTGGAGCCACACTGATCTGTTTGCTGTCTGTTGAGGACAAACAGGAAGACCAACTGCTTCAACTTAATAAATCTGAATAAATCAAATATATCTTGTCTCAGAGATGGGACATTGAACGTTTGAAGAAAATTTAAATTATGTTACAGCTGTGTAGCTTTACAGCTATGTTTTAAAAAAATCAAATTTGGTTCACGACAGAAACAGAGCTTCATCACTGTGTAGCTCCAGACAATGTTATCTATATTTTCACTCTAAGCAAACCTGTAGTTCATGTGCTGCAGTGTTTGTTTCTTGTTTGTGTTTTTTTTTCATGCATATAAGCGTGTTTGATAATGAATTAGCATGTTTCTAACATTAATAATTGAAACACTGTGTTAACAAACCATCTGAGGAAACCATCAGACCACAAAACGCCCACACGGAAAACTCTTTGTCTCACGATGGTTCTATTATCTTTGCAGTTATACAGCATACAATCCTGGTTCAAACATTTCCTGAATCTGTAGAATCTGCCCTTTTACATGGAATTCAGTACTCTGATTCAAGATTCAGTATTCTGATTCAAGATTCAGGATTTTATTTGTCAAGATTTTTATTTGTAGCGGGTACAAAGTGCAGTGAAATGTAATGCTGTTCATGACTCCATGTGATTTCTTTGATATCTATTATATTCACTCTTTTTGAATTCTTTGTATTGTATAAGTCGGCACATGTGACAGAGGGATGCTTCACCAAGGATACACACAGCCTCCCTGCACACTGACGCAATTAATAGGAAATAAAGCACTTATTTAAAATACTGCCAGTACTAACTAACCATTGTTTATAGCAATGGTACCTTTGTAGGTGCATGTGTGTGGGGCGCATGTGTGTGTGTGTATTTGTATGTATGTGTGCATGTGTAATTGTGTGTGTGTGTGTGTGTATTTGTATGTATGTGTGCATGTGTATTTGTGTGTGTGTGTGTATTTGTATGTATGTGTGCATGTGTATTTGTGTGTGTGTGTGTGCTCTAGTCTCTGGTACTGGCTGCTCCTGTCAACCCAATCTCGTGATGCTCTGATATGGGTTTTGCAACAGTCTGTTTTGACAGCAGCGTCTGAGAAACGAATTATACTAAAGAAAGAGTTACAGTGAGAACTCAGTCTGGGACATTTACTGCCTGCGTGTGTTTGTGTGCGTGTATGTGTGCGTGTGTCTGTGTGTGTATTTGTGCATGAGTGTCCTGTAAAACCCATTCATTTATCCATAATTCTGCTGGTTTATGAAAACAGATTCCTTGACTCTCCTGAGACGCCATAAATTTATCTGTGTATCTTTCATTTATTTAGAAGTTACACAGTTAAATCCGTGAAGGACCACCTAACTGGCTAGTGTTCTCCATAAGCCATAAAGTTTCACAGATAAATCTATATATTTTTTAAAAAAACATTTCACTGCAAAAATCTAGGTAACTATGTTTGGATTGTCCTTCAACACACTGATAATAGATCATAGATAAGCATTTATAAGATTTTGCAATATTTCACTGCATAAATCACGGCACACAGGAGTATGTGTGTGTGTTAGCATTGTTGGCGCAAGGCGCTAGGAAAAGGCCGCTTGTTTATGCCATTGTGAGCGTGTGTTTTCTACAAGTGTCTACTGTGGAATTTGTTTCCTGAAAAGCTATTTTTTATTGCAGCCATCACTCCATTGTTTTAACCACAAATCCCTGTACCCAACCCAGTCAAGCGTAACGAGCTGGTCTGCAGCGATTCCCCCACTCTGTGACTGACTGCGATTATAAGCTGTTTTGATGGATCTGTAGTTAAGCACTCTGTGTCTGCCAGTACCCTCAACTATAAAGAATATCCAAATGAGGCGTCAAAAGACAGAACTTTCGTGTAAAACACTGTGGCTCAGTGCTTCTGGGTAATGCTCCGCTCAAATGAATGTCTGACAACGGCCGCCATTGCAGTAAAATGAAGCTGGATTAAAGAAATGTAAATACAAAGGATAGTGAAAGTCTATGATCATGCTGACTTTATGGGTATAAAAAAAGAATGCATTTGGAAAAGATGTCGTGGTTTGTTCTGGGGTTGCCACCAGCTGTCTGTGGATGGGCTGAGGTACCTTCTCGTAGTACTGCAGTTCGTAGTCCAGTATTACCCCATTCGGCTGGTCGGGTTGAGACCAGGACAGGGTGATGCTGTCCACTGTACGGCTGACCTGGTGCATTATAGTCACCGTGGATGGAGCTGAAAGAGAAAGAAAGAGAGAGAGAGAGGAAGGGAGAGATAAACAGCTAACTCATGATGAATGTTCACAGTCAAAATTACAGCCATGTCCTGCAAACAATTTAAGAACACCACTATAACTACACGCACGCAATGGAAAACCAGGGTGAGGACAGGCCATCATGTTCCAGTGGGGAAGAGCACAGAGCCTCAATGGCTAGATCTGTGCACGCAGCCGGTCTGTAGCCCTGCGCTCAGCCACAGGGGAATTTCCGCGCATCTCTGTCTCTTTGGCGCTGTAAACCCTCTCGGAGGGCGTGAGCAAACGGCTGGGGGAGAGACAGGCTCCCCTCCTCTCATCCTTCACAAAACCAAACGTGTTTTGTAAGTACTTAAAAAAGAAAACATGCACAACTTCTTCCCCTCAAAAAGAGCCACAAATCTGTTTGCACACGATGGCAACTTCAGCTTCCAAAGCAAGATAATTTTATGTTTGGGTGTACAAAGAGCCCCATATTTCAGCCTGCAGCTGACAGGTTAATGCCCTGTACAGAAGACCTGAGGCTCTGAAGAGCACAGAGGTCCCACTGGCAGAGAACGTTCCTGTGCGTTTAGTTGAACCTCACACGAGCGTGTGGTAACTGCAGTTCAAACACACCAAAGCTGAAACCTGGCTCTTTCTTCTCCTGCTTTCTCTGGCTCGGTAAAGCAAGCCAAGCGGTGCTAAATGATTGGGCCGTTCCTCACACTCATTAAACACGGCACAGGGGTTCAGACAGAAGCGTCTGGACTGCGGCAGGACGCAGGAGGAGGGGGGGTGGGGGTGGTTTGGACGCCCAGGATTTATGGCCCGGGCGCACGCTGCCTTCTCTTGGGCCCGGTGCTACGAAGGCGCAAGCCTGCCCTTCGGCACACGTGCGCTCCCATGGAAAATACGCAGGCTGGAAAAGCCTGCCGCTGCGATCCATCAAGGTTATGTGCGGGGAGTGGGACGCTCTCGTACGGCCTGGGATACATGCCACGTCCCTCCTCTGCAGATCCCTGGACTGCAGGCGAACACTCGGCCCAGGGCAGCGTTCACAGCGTTCACTTTTAGCCGTGCCTCGGCTTCGAGTGACCTATGAGCGATTCGACCTATGAGCGACACCCTAACCCTAACCCCTAACCCTAACCCTAACCCTAACCCTAGCGTTCATCTGGACATCAGGGCGGCGCCGATGAGCGAACTGCGGCGCGATCGCCGCTGTTCATTAGCGTAACTGTGAGGAGAACTAATGGCTGTTGCTCCGAACTCCATTTCCCAGAGGCCTTGCAGATCCTCCGGAGCCGCGATTGTTCGCTGGGCACAAGACGGCACCTAACAAGGACAACAGCGAGGCTTCCACGACGAAGAGCCTCCACATGTGCCCCGTTAGGCATGACTGCATGTTTCGGGCCCCGTCTTGTGCTGCTCTAAACGCTTGTTCCTTCCAGTGGAATAATGTAGCGACGGACAAAAATTTGTCATCCCGAGAAAATCAGAGCAGCCGCCAAGGAGCGCGGGTGTTCGGATGGAAGCTAAGAACCACCGCTAAGGCAGGAAAGTGTCGATTTAAGGCAGTTATGTTCATTATTACTGTCTCTGCTTTGTGTGCAACGTACAATGAGGAGTGTGATTATTGCGGTTCTTGGAGTAGCTCAGTCATGTGCACACACAGCTTTTCCACACAATTAATCTCCATGATACAGATGAGAACGATTCATCTCTGACCCGTGGTGTTTGGCTTTCCTTCCTGGAAGGGACAGTTCTCAGACACACTGAAACAATCACCCTATGCTTCCCAAGATGAACCCTGAACAGACAGCATTTATAGATAGCATTGCTTTGATATTACACACAGCCATTTGAGGTATGCGTCCAGCTCAATGAAGAGGGCCGTGTATTAGTAATGAAGCGCAGGTATACACAAATCCAAACACACACATATATAATACACACACACACACACACAGAGCGAGCTAAAGATTCCAGAACTCCAGAACAGTGAGAGCAGGCAGAAGGAATGGAAATATAATAGACAGGAAATGGATTTTATGTATTTGTGCTGCCTGATCTTGGAGAGAGCTCCGTGATTTGTCCCAGCTTGTTCCAGCTGTTGACCTGCTGTCCAGGATGGGATCTGTCAGAAGCCCAGGCTCCGTGCACAGATCTCACACAAAGGATTGGCTGCGGCCTGCCTTCCCAACATAAACGTCCCAGCTCCTTTCCGGGACAAATGCCAACTTCATTTGAATGCACAGGAGCAAATTCTTTGATAAATGATAAATACACAGTTTATAATGCTATAGCCAGCCATTTAGGCCTATTTGGGTGTAATGGGCCATGATCTTATAAGCATAAATAACCCATTTACTGGTCTCTGATCCATCTAAAGGGGGTAAATAAATATCTCTGTATAGTTATTACACTGGTCAGTAACACTGAGTCTGTTCTTGGAGATTCTGGATTCCCTCTGTGCTGCCCACTGCTATTGTACCAAAAAATGTCTTTATAAATGAGCAGTTAATCTTAATTAAGGGAGTTTGGAAAGTGATCTCCATGAGGGTCACCTTGTCCGACTGCTGCTCTGGTCTCGTCCCCACACACGTTCTTTGAACAGTGCGGAGAAAAACGGCTTAAAGAGGGCCAGTGCTGAAACCCAGCTGGTGTCTGATGTGCTCTCGTAGCCTGTTAAAGAGATCGCCACTCTGAATTCCATCCAAGTTGTTCCCCATGACCGGTGCACTTTCAAAACCAGCGCATTTAAAGGAGGAACTTCCTGCTAACGGCGTAAGTTGGCGAGGAGGATTTGTGCGATCGCAAAGACAGCAAGGAGTGAAAACAGTAGAGAATGCAGAATCGAAAGCCTCGACTAATCTTCCAATCAGAGGCTCGTTTTTTGTTTTTTTTTCGCCAAATCCCCCTGGTTCTCCCATATGGCTGCACATAAGAAACTGTGCCAGCATGTGGAGCTGATTTGGAGCTGCACTGTGGTGTAGGGAATGGCAGGGAGGGTGCATGGAGGTTGGTGGAGGCAGCTCCATCAGATCAGCACCCTTAAACCCGGCCACCCCCACCAACCCCATTCCCACTTTCCACTGTAAAACCTTTCTTTCCCCAAGGCTTTTCCCAGAATCCTCGGCTGCATGCTTCTGCAGCCTGGCGGAGTGCATGGTGTGCTCTGTGCATTTGCATCTACTCTCAGCAGAAAGAATGGAAAAAAAAATACAAATCATCAACAACAACAACAAAAAAAAAATTAACCTGGCAGGCATCCCTGTTTCCCATCTGCAAAGGATTGTGGGTTTTATGTCTCCACAGAGTTTCCAGTGCAGTAAAACAGCACAGAGCGATTTCAGTTCATCAAGCTTTAACCGATCTCGACTGGAAAAGACTGAAACATTAATGGACTCGAATGCACCCCATAAGCTAATTCAAAAATAGGTACTTCAGAGGTTTACAAAGGCTCACGGACACAAGCTTACAGAGTTTTGCTTCTAATCTGTGAGCACAGAAACAGCAAGGAATCTGAAGAACACTCAGGATGGATCTACTCAAAGAGGAGGGGGCGACCCGCTCTGGAAGGCCCACGGCCTGCAAGCTCCGTCGGGGTTAAGCCATATTCCTCCCATTGGCTGAGAGGGGAAGTGAGGTGATCTGGACCAGGGCGAGCGCTGGGATCTCCGAGGAACGAGCCATAAATGGGTCACGGAGCTGACGGTCGGAGGATGAAGGCACTCCTTGAACCAGCAGTGCAGCCTGGCTGGTGACCCCAGCAAATCCAAGCGAGGTGAGGAGGTCGCAGTGGGATTAGGCTGGAAGAGAAAAGTTTCGGAAAGCCCAAAAGACTCTTCTCTAAAGAGAGAAAGAAAAAAATTTTCCTCAGTGGAAAGAGAAGAAAAAAACCCATCTGGAAAAAATTTACACCAGATACTAAAGAGAAGAAATTATCCATCTTGGTAATTATATACCTCAAAGCAGGATCTTTATGATTCTGTTACTAGTAAATATGTACATATATACACAGGGGCAAAAATTAAAATGAAATTCTAACCAAGCTGAAACCAAGACATAAATATAATTAGTACAACATATTGAGAACTTCACACACTGGTGGTCCACAAAGTAAAACATTCACACTTTTATTGCCGCATGGGCTCAGGAACTCTGACGTTTATCCGTCCGTCATACGTTTGCGGATGATGTCTGGAGAGGACAGAGCCATTACGCTGACGTGTCTTGCAGCTGCTCGCACGCACCAGCGAACGGGGGCGGCCATTTTGGCACGTGTGCGGAACGGCGCACGTGCTTCTGTACGCTGTCAGTCTTTGTTAGGCATCACTGCCTGCCCGCTGCGGTCCACGCGTGTCTACAGCTCTCTTGCTTCCGTGCACTGTCACATAAAACCCATTAGCATTCCAGCTCTGTGGTATTCCAATAACGCCTGCTTCAACTGTAACCGAGCGCTAAACACGTCTCGTGCAGTCGAACAGACGAACGAGCCACTCGGCTCGTGAGCAGACGGACAGAATCGCCTGAAAACTGTAGTGGTGGAACAGCGATGTGCTGTGGGACTCCAGGCTGGTGCCCAGAGACGGCAGCCAGAGGCAGAAACATGTCAGAAAATTAAGAGAGAGCGACAGAATACAACGAACAGCTTAGACAGCTTCAAAAGTCACTTTTGGCACCGATAAAGGAGTGTCAAGGAGCAAGGCCACAGCAACAATGAGTCAGACCTCTACAGTACATGGAGTCTGGCAATCGGCTTTGTTTTGACTGAGGACCTGATGGAAGTTTCCCTCCATCCTGTTTAAGTCTAATAAATAACAAAAAAGAAACCAATTTACATATTGTTGTTGTTTTTTTTTTAATGGTAAACACCCTAAGCAAATTGTCTATTTATCTATTTCACCATAAAACGCTGAGATCCACTGTTCCACTGAGGTCTGCGCTGAAGAAATGGAAATCTGTAATGGCCATGCTATGTTATTAAGCTTGATTAAATGTCATTTAAAAAAAAAATTCAAGGTCTTAAATCAGAAACTTCCAGTACGTGTGTGTAAATGTTGACACTTTTACATAAACGATGTAAAAAAAGATGGCTAGGCTTCAAAAGTTTTGAGCATGATGAAGAACACACCCGTGGATTTATGTCAGCACTCTTTTAAAGAAACGCATAATTAAATGCATATTTTTACGCGCCGGTCAGTGCATAGCTAACGACTCCCAGCACTACCCCTGAATGCTTATGATGCCTGGCTCTCCGGCGCACGCCGAGCGCACGGTTCAGCCTCCTCCTTCAGTGAGGTCGGCTGCATCAGTATGCTGGAGAAGGAGGCCCAGCCCGTGCAGGTCTTCACTCCCGCTGCATGAGCTCCAGGCAGCCTTAGCCCCTACTGACTGCCCTATGACCCCGCTTGACACCTCCCATATGTGGCCTCTACGCCAGCGTCAGTCTCGATGCAGGCCTCCCCTCTCCTTTACACACACACACACACACACACACACACACACACACTCCACCTCCACATGCATCGTCCTGCCGATGCTTTAAATGCACCGCACGAGAGAGGACAGTGGCAGAGACTTCTGGGAAAAAGCTCGTGTCGAAGCGGCTTGTCTCCTTCAGATCTAACTATCGATGGCCAAGCGAGGCAATGCTAACCCACACCTCAGAGCTGCTTGTTCAATGAGGCTGAGGCGGAAGCCAAACCACAGCTCAAACTGGCCATACAGAGTCACATGATAGCGCTTGGCCATGCCCACCACCACCCCTACTGCCAGCGGCATGGCAGCACGTGTCCACACTCACCAGTACTCCTACTGCAAAGAGCAAGGCAGGGCGTGGCCACGCCCACCACCGCTGCCACTGGTCTGCCCGTGTGTGGCCATACCCACCCCCCCAACCCACCCCCTGTCCTCTGCCTCCGCCATCCCACGTGGCTCAGGAGCAGTTCGCCAAAGCAATTTCAGAGATAATTAAGTCGTAAATCTTCCACTGGCGCCTGGATAGCGGCTGAGCGAGATTACCGCGGCCCACACTCTGAATAATGTAATTCAGTCACACAATGCCCCGCCTGGCTCATCTAAAAAAAACCAAAAAAAAAAACCAGTTCCTCTCTAGGTATTAAACCCAAACCAGGCATGTGTGTGTTAGCGCTCACCTTGAGCTAATGAAATGGCTAAACAAACAGAAGGTGGGAAATGCCAATGAAAAGATGGAGATTATGAAGCAGGAAGCCCCCCATGCGGGCCGTGTGGGTGGTGAGAGAAGCTTGGCACACCGGGTTCTTGTGTGGAAAACTTTTGGCTGCATTTAATGGCAGTGGGAGATCATGACAGACGCCACGGGTCTGCTGTCACGGCAACGGCTGCTCTGAAGCCCTGCAGCAGAGCGGGAACACCCCGAGATGAAAAAAAAAGAGAAACTATGTACCATGTACACGTCGACCATGTAAAATAGTGAACAGGGGTTTTTTTTTTTCTGCATACTGCAAACTGCATGACTGTATAATGTCACTAATTTGTGTGCAGGAAGAAATGTACCATACCGAGGAAGCGAATGAGCATCAAACTATTCGCAAGGAGAAAAGAATCGTGCCTTTGTTTTGACCCCATCGCTGACCGTGGAGTTCTGGCTTCAACATCATCTACTGTCCAGCAAGCTGCAAACTGAAGAGGTGCTCATCGTTCGTCGTTAATGTGATCCTGTCCACGAGAGGAGCTCTCTCCCCTGCTGCTCTGCAGGAGCGATGTGAGATCGTACAGCTGTATTTGTTTCCGACTCCATGGGGAGATAAACCCCTCCAGCCACACTTTGCTGTTTCTTCTCCAGTCCAGTGTGTCAGACAAATCACACGCGTCCAGCGGTACTCGGATAAAATTGGCAATTTTAGTGGCGGCCGGGTGGCTGGCTAGACATGTTCTCCTTGGTGAATATTAGGCTGAAGTGTATATGTTCATGTTTGTGTGTGTGTGTGTGTATACGTATGTTTGTATCTGTGTGTGTGCAGCGTGTTTGCAGTGAGCATGTGTCCATGTGTGTGCTGACTGATTAATGCAGGCTGATTGGCTGAAGCAGTAAAACGCAGCGACCAGGTAAAAGCAGCCTTTGTGAGCGCCGCTTCTGAGCCAGAACATGTGCTTTTGTTCCCAGCTCTCAGAGTTTTGGGCCCCTCCTGCAGTTTGCCTTAGTAAACAGACTCAATAAAACACTGTGCTAGTCTTCAATAAGGGCTTGTTGGGAAATGCTGGAGCTCCATAATTAAGACAAATCACTGAGGTAATGCAAGTGAGTCCCAGTGGTTCTGCTTCCAGACTGGACTGCTGGGGGTTCCCACCGCTCTCGTCTCCCACGGAGACCTTCGTCACTGCAGCCTGGAGCACCAACACACACATACTCGCTCACAGCCACCAAGGTCTTCATGAGACCACTATTACTATGCAGATCTAACAAAAATGTTTTTAAAAAGAAGCTCATCACAGGACTTCAGTGTATTTCCCAAGTATTCTGGCTTTTAGCGACAAACCACATTTCTTTGTGGTCTCTTTAGATATAAATCATTGTGATAAAGAAGACCAAGTACTTATTATTATTATTTATTGTTATTATTTCGTTAGTTCGTTATTATTTATGATGCCCTGTTATCTGTCTCTGCACAGAACCTCATTTGCATCCCAAGCAGATGTGTCCAATCCAGCGAGAGCGATGATGTCTCCAGCAGCTGTGGAGAAACTTCCAGAACAGTGGCCTGAGCAGCAAGGCCTGAGGGGACCCCAGCCCAGCGGCATGGCTGTTTGTGAAGTACCCCACGCCTGACTGATGGTGGAAAATGAGGATTTGAATGCGTGCCCTCCCCAAACACTTAGCACTCATCAGCAAGACAGTGAGGGAAGGGAAGCTGCTTACAGGAGAGACATGTTTTCATGCCAGTCACTTCCAATTGACTTATTTGTTTGTTTCTTTCTCAGAAGCAACCCTCCCCTCTCCAGCTGCGGTGTTTAGAAGCTGGCCTAATTAACACACACATTGATGCTGGCACACAGACACACACACATACACACTTTCTCTCTCTCTCTCTCTCACACACACACACACACACACACACACACAAACTTACTTGCGAGTCCAGAGAAGCGCACAGCCGCCCAGGCTAATGAGGGATAGCGATGTTTACGTAACCCCAAAGCTCCCCCCCCCCCAAACACGTGCGATTAAAGGCCTGCTCCGTGGGCCAAGGGCCCCCCTTAGCTGGAGCGCCTCCCCCTGGGGAGAGGGCTGGCGAGCGGGGGGGATTCTCCGAGGTTCAGCCCCATGGTTGCACTCCTTCACGGTTCTCTCCGGCTGAGGCCTGGCTCTCCTAATCTAACATGACGGGCACTCCGCTTGAGCAGGTACAGACCGCACGGGAAGCAGGAGAGGTCCCGGGTCGGGGGGGGGGGGGAGTGGGGTGAAAAGAGGGCAGCAGGGGGCAAACGCATGGGGCAGACTAGCCGAGGGCTCTTTAGAAATATTTACTGCACCATAAGGTTGCTATTAACTGCCCCAAAGAGCTGCTAGATCATGGGGGAAAGATGTATGCATGTGATTCTCAGGCCATTCTGTTGGCTGTGTGTGTGGAACAGTAGCCACAGCACTCCATGTGGTTGTTTTTGGTAATGGCAGGCACTGGCTACAGTGGAACTCACTGGCCGTAGCTCCGGGAGTCATTAGCGCAGATCATGAGCACACATCAGGTCACGTTTTACAAGACGTGTAGTGTGTTAAAAGGGACGATCATTTCAGGAATTGTCATGCTGCTCCGAACTTTACTGATCTGATGCAGGTTTTGCGACGTCAGCAAAGGAAAAACGAAAATCAAATAAAGTCAGGGTGTAGGCGCACACGAACATGAAAAGAATCAGCAAGCAAACGTTGAGTTTGTGTGGTAACCCCTTTTAGAAAGAACCTCAGCAGCACTGTTAAAAAATACTGAAAAATCTATTAGAAATAATAATTTAATCCGAAAAATTATGTGTCTAAAACGTGCACTGTATTCTTATGTGTTTGCTTGCTCAAACTGGAGCTTTGTGATAAAAATCAACTAATGCTTGCCTATGCTTGATCAACTCCTCTTCATGTCAAAATGGGTGTAATGAGAATTACAAGATACTGGGTGAAGGATGAACTAATAAGCAGACAGAATTTGCATGACTTTAAAGGGTTAACAGTACTACAGCGCTATGGTCTGAAATCTAACACACTTTTTGCTTAACAGAGGATGAGCCCTCTGGTTCTCATTTCAGAGTGTCTGTTCAGCGTACCAAATCAGCACAAGCTGTAACCAGCTAACCCTCACGTTCTGGCCAATCTCCACTTCTTCTCTAAAATGTGAGGGATGATTGATCTCATTCTTGTTCATGGTCATCTCCCCCAACTGCATGTCAGACGTGCACTGGGTGTAACTGTGGAGAACTTCACTTGGCTGATGCAGTGTGGAGAACTTCAGTGTGCAGTGGGTCTTTCTGATCATCATAGAACAGGCCACGCCCATGGACTGGTTTTGTGAGCATGTTGAACACATTTTCTCTCCACACACATTCTGCGCTAATTGGATTTCCACAGCTGACTGGATGGATGAGAGGCACACAAATTATGAAGGAGGAGGTAAATTGTGTGTGTGTGTGTGTGTGTGTGTGTGTGCGTGTGTGTGAGCATATTTGTGTTTGCACAAAAAAATAGAAAGACAGGAAGAAAAGTGACTTTGAAAGTCATATGTGCTTCGATGGTGTGTGTGTTTTGCATGGTTTAATTCAGACCCAACCTTTATACGAATTACTTTAATAATTACATAAAATGTCCACATGTGTGTGTCCATTTATGTGTGAACATTTATGTGTGAGTGTGTGTGTGTTTGTATGTGTGTGTCTTTTCATGTGTGTACTGTCTCTCCAGTCTCCCTTCTCTTTTGAAGTTTTTTTTTTTTCCCAGCATGCTCTGGACCGAAATTCATCACATTCCCTTGCGATGTAAATGCTTCTTTTTTCATTCCAACCTGCCACACTAAATTTCTGTTCTTCTGTCTTTAAACATCTGTCCTTCCTCATCACTGTGCCTCATTAATGTCTCTCCGAGGCCACTGTCTGGACATGCTGGGTGGAGCAGTTATGGGAAGAGTTTTCATCACTACATATACATCCCAGCCATTAAAGCAAGGTGGGGCTTCATCGCGTTCCTCAGCCCAGTCCCAGTGCATGATGGGAGCTGGCACGCCATCTGGGCGCCCCCAGCAGAGAACAGAGTCGGACGCCGCAGATCGCTTGCGCCAAGAGTCCGTCCCACTCAGCTGTTTGATAAAAGACAACTCAGGAACAGAGGAGATCTGAACTATCTGGGATTTCTACAACTACACTCTGAAGTATCTGGGCTTTCTACAACTTAACCGCAACTGTAGGAGTGGAGAAGCAGACAGGCCTGTCACAGCTAATGCTGTTGCTACAGCAGCATCTGATTGGAGGGGGGGGGCTCTTTGAGCTGCCAGCAACATTGCCTTGAGATGTAGAAAGTTATCCAATCAGGAGGAAGAAGCTGTTTTCTATTAGAAGTGAATCTGTGCCTGGCCTCGGTTTTGGGAAAAGTCCATCCACGGTTTAAGTGCGTCTACGGCACAGGGAATTCTGGAGGCTTTATATCTAATGCCTTCATATACGGAGGCCGAGCGCGGGGAGCCAAGGCCGAGCAGGGCGGGACTGGGTGTGCCCCACAGCTCAATCATGGGCCCTTCCAGAGGAAACAAGGACAGGTTTTAACGATCTGCACCCACTCGCGGCGGCAATGTGCACCGCTACGAATGAAAGGGCATGAAATGGTGTGTTATGAGAGTGGCATAATCCAGCCATCTGTGTGAGTCAGAGATGGGAGGAGCCGACAACATGGGGCTAAAGACTGATGAGCTTGTAAGTGCATGTGTGTCTGTGCGAGTAGATGTCTGGTGTAATGAACAACGTGTAATGTAACACAGGATGGAACAAAGAAATGAGTATAATATAAAGTGGGAGAGGGAGAGAGTGAGAGAGAGTGAGAGAGAGAGAGTGAGAGAGAGAGAGAGAGAGAGAGAGAGTGAGAGAATACTGTAAACGTTTATTAACAAAGTTAATACTGTGAATGAACATGGTCATGCCAATAAAACTGAATTGGAAGAGAGGGAGAAAGGGAGAGAGAGAGTGAAAGAGAGTGAGATAGAGAGATAGAGAGAGGGAGAGAGAGTGACAGCGAGAGCATATTATTGAATGCAGTGAGACGACAAGCGATTCATCCGATTCATCTCACTGCAGACTAGACGGAGGAACCACACAGCCAATCAAAGGCAGCGGCGAGTTGACGCCCCTCCCACCGGCCCCGCCCGTTCACTCACCTGCTTGGTTGGTGGTGATGTTGACGGAGGCATACTGAGGCGAGTAGGGGCTCTGGTCGGAGACCCCGTTGACGGCCTGCACCTCGAAGGTGTAGATGGTGTGGGCGAGCAGCTCGCTGATGTAGACGCGAGTGTCGGTGAGGCCCAGCTGGCGCGGCACGAACTGGACGTTGTCGCCACAGCGAGTGCAGCCGGCCCGTCCCCCGCCACAGCTCTTGCAGATCACGTTGTAGACCACGTCGTCACGGCCACCGCTCTCACGCGGCGAGCTCCACTCCAGCATCACGGACGTCTCGTTCACGCTGGAGATCACGTTACGTGGGGCGGAGGGCACAGCTGCAGACAGGCACACACACGCACGCACACACACACACACAGTCAATGCCAAACACACATGTGCCGTGAGGTTCAATGGTACGTGTAGACCATAAAATAGCTTCAAGCTTTACTCCAAGACAGTCTGTTTCTACAGCTTAATTCACAAGAGTTCTGTATGAAATAAGCTTGAACTGCACAGAGCTTTGGAATGTTACAATTACAGGGTTGGATCATGCTGGTCTACATCAAAGCAGCTACAGCTCTTCCTGCTAATTAAGGCCTGGGCGCAGCAGTTCACTGGCCACTGGACAGTAAAAACTCCAGAGGCCTGTGTCAGATTTATAACTGAAAAAAAAATAAATAAAAAACTCGTGTTTGTGTGTGTCTGTGTGAGAGAGAGAAAGTGTGAGGGAGAAATAGAGAGAAGACGAGACAGACAGTGAATGGAACGACCAGAACCCAGCAGAGTAAATATACATATCTCGGGTTGAAAATCAGTTCATCCGGTAATTGCAACTTGACCATAAATGACTTAAAAGAGAAAGTGAGGAGAGCTTGTATGCTATTAAAATCCATTCAGTCTGAATTGTCAGTTAGAACCTCGCTCAGAAAGGTTCAATTAATTATGGAACCCACTGCATTGTACGGCAGTGAAGTGTGGATCCACTGACCATCCATGGATTTGAAAAAGGGGGGAAAAAAACAGCACACTGCATACAGTGAAAGAAACAACTCACCAACCAACACCTGCAGGCCACAAGATCCTTTATAAACATTGAAAAAAGGACAAATTCTGGATTTGCTTAAATACCAGCAGGCCCAACTCCTACTGTTTCAAAGCCCTAAAGAGAAGAACTCTGAAACATCCTCTCATCCAGCTAGTCCTGAAGCTCCACACACTCTCACAACACAAACATGGCAGCCAGCCAACCCGAGAGCTACACTCTTTGTCTGACAACTTGGCCCACACTAATCAACAGACCAAATGAAAACTACTTATCAGATTTAACCAAACGCCAGAGTAATGCTGCAGTGCGGCCTGTCTGTCCTCGGAAAACACACAGGGCACCTGAGCACAGTGACAAACTACAATCAGAGAAGCACCTGTGCAGATACAGATTGAATAATAACCACAGCCTGGCAGGAGGCACTTGGCTGCCCAAACCACAGCACCTCTGTGCCCACTGTAGTACAGCTGCAGTGGACACAGAGCTACACTTCCTCACCACCACAAACACGAGACATGTTCGATGCCAGATTAAGGGTCCATGACACTTGATGTAAAGTTTGTACATGAGAAGAGAGGCATTATCAGTAATGCACTACATTTCATTATCATAGCTCATACTGCACTGTGCAGTATCTTTGTAGAACATGCACCCTGCTGTTTACTGTCATTTCCATTCTTCACCTGTATTGTATACAAGTTTTTTTGTTATTTCTGTTTATCTGTTTTAGCAGCACATTTAAACAGAACATTGAATGAGAGAGATGACTAGAGAGTGAAATGTTTACTCATGAAAAGTGTGTTTGAAGGAGAGTGAGAGTGGTTCACTTTGAGAGGGCCTCAGAGATGTCTTTTTGACTGACAGCCTTACGAAAACACACAATGTCCTGTGTTTATCTTTAATGGGCATGTGCTTCTAATTATTGTGGGCGGTTCTCTAGGGGCTAATGAGATAATCAAGAAGCAACCCTGTGCCCCTTCACTCTTTAAACGAAAACAAAACAGCCATCCAATTGATCGCTGCTTCATGGGCCCTTTCAACTGCAGGCCCACTGCGAGACACCCTGAGTCCTGAAGGCGAGGACTAGCTCGACTGCACACAGAGGCCCTTGAGCGCGTTGCGTCTGCAGCCTGGCAGGTGTGTGTGTGTGTGTGTGTGTGTGTGTGCGTGCATGTGTATATCTGTGCGTGTGTGTGCGCACATATGTGTTGTATGTGTATGTGTGTGTGTGTGTGCATGTGTGTTGTATGTGTGTGTAAGTGCATGTGTGTGTGTGTGTGTGTGTGTGTGTGGGGTGTGTATGTGTGTATGTGGGGGGTGTTTGTGGGGGGCTGCTTGTATGTGGGCTCCAGTGTGTCATCAGAGCGAGGCCCGGGTAGAGGTGCAGTGGTGAAGTGGAGCTGTTTGTCTATTCACAACAGCTGCTGTGCTCCCAGGGCCTTATGCAAATGGGTTTAGTGGAAAAGCCAGAATGATCATCGTCCCTCTCTGCCTCTTTTTCTTTGTGCTGTTTGTTCTCTATCCTCTCCTCTTACATGCCCTTGCATTTACATTGCTTTCAAACAGACAGATCACCAGGGTACACATTGGGGGGGGGGG
>JAOXYF010000019.1:11488659-11501457 GCA_028565775.1 Sternarchorhynchus goeldii | reverse complement strand
CCCCCCCCCCCCCCCCCCCCCCCCCCCCCAATAGTGACATCACCAGTGCTGTGTGTGTGCATAGGAGCTCATTCACTCTTACTTTAGATGCAGATGACTTCCAAATGTCTTCTCAAGCAAAAAAACTTCTTTCTGCTGAAAGCAAAAAAATCCCCCTGCTGCAATTGATGGTGCCAAATTCCACTCAAAGTGTCAAAGTCGGCAGCATCTTGAGCCTCTCTGAATGCTGTTAGCCATTTTATATCACTCACTGTTTTCTGCAAATCGCATGAAATCACCAACCGTTCCTTCGGGTTGAAAGACAGAATTCTCAAGGAATTCCAAGCTCAGTGCGCACACAAATATCTAGCAGCTTATTCAGAGCTGAGAATTAGAACAGGATGGACCACCAGCCAGTCTAAACAAGGCCCGTGTGGCCGAGACGCGGCCAAGCACTTTGATCGCCGGGAGCTGCTCTGTAATGCTAATGTGTTGTTCTGGGTCTAGCAAAATCATTCATCACACAGCTCAGTTACGCTGGACGTCAGTCCAAAGCCTGGAGGGCTTCAGCCAGGGGTCCACTCCACTCCACTCCACTCCGCTCCGCTCCGGAGAAGAGACAGATGGTGGACAGGCCCAAGACGAGGGGTAAAAACACGTAAACAGTACACAAGGACAAAAGATGGACACACTTACACCCAAATTTATGTCAAGAAAAGGACGTTTTAAGATTTTTTTAAACGTAGGAAAACAAAGAAATCCCTGTTGAATATAAAAGCAAAAGAAAGTCAGTTCTAGGGAGAAATATTAAGAAATCAAACACATGCCGTCTCTGTGTCTATCAGAATGGGCATCTCTCCACCAACTGGGTTTTGGCTTCAGTGAAAAGCCTTAGCAAAACCATTTTCCTTCTATGGTCAGAAAACACCACATGGAAAAAGAGAACCAAAACAGCACCACTGACAACAGGGCCTAATCCATTCCAGGCGTTCTTTCTCTAGCCTCTGATCAGCAGGCCACCGGCTCGTCGAGGAGTGAGCCTGGTGCGTCTCCGTGGTAACCACCACGCGCTGCCTCCTGACCTACGGAGTAGGAAGCCAAAAAATATCCTCTGTAACAAGCCTGTATGTAACAGGCACCTCCCCTGCGTTACGCGCTCACGGAAGAATCCTCCGGGATACCGCGACGGTGCCGACAGCCTTGGCCTGACCGCAGCGCGGGGAAACCTCGCCAGCAGAACCCTGCCGGCCTCGCGGAGTCTCGGCGGAACCTGGGAAACTCCGGAGAGCTGCCACAGTCCTGCAGAAGTAGCCTCCCTGGATGCACACAGCGCCAGTTTAACACTTCTACCCCTTTGAAAACCTTCTTGACTTTAGCTTGTATGCACATATTGAAGATTTTTGGTTTTGCTCATTTGTTTTTTTTAACACATTTAACATAGGTACTTACAGTAATACTCTAGAATCAGATATCAGGAATTATCCAGGCCAAGTTTTGCTGTTGAGTAAATCTGGGTTTTCATTGGCTTAGAGATGTAGTATTCATGAATATCAGATTAGTACATCTGGTTACTACACATAAAACAGGAGTTTATGGTGCAAGAATCGGCACAACACAGCAGAGCCCACAACTGCAGCAAAAATGAGTTATGCACTACACTGGAGTCATACGAGACCATCCAAAGTTGTCATATACGGTCGTGAGGGCCTTTAGGTGGTCTCAGTAGGAAATGTTTGAAAATGCAGTGGTGGTGTGGTTTGAGTTGGAGGATGAGAGACTGGTGTGCTTTATAAGCGCTACCACAGTCTGACCTTCTCGATGGATGTCCTGAAGATGCCCTTCCCACACTACACAGACCACACAAACCAACTGAACGCATAAGATCGCTGAACACATGGGACACCATCCAGACCCCAGTTACCACCACACATCTTATTCCACCGTTAGAAACCGGGCATTATCGTATTAGTTCTGGAATGTTCCTTTTCATGGGAAGAGTACAGGCCATCCAGCAGGGTCTAGAAGACAGCTAAAAAGCATTCCAAACCTAGCTGGTCTGAGCTGGTCAGGGACTGGCCACTGAGATGTTCACCGAACCTTCTATGAAATAGCAACCGTACTACCCAGACCTGTTCCATATTAGCCAGACCTGCTTCCTGGCTGGACATGACAGGATGGAACCTTGTGTCATTTTGGCCCAGCTCTGACCCCAGTACAGCCATGCGGTGAAAATTCACAATGTCAAAAAACAAACAAACAAGCAATAACAATAAATAAATAAATAGATAAATAAACAAAAACAAGGACACAGTGACACAGTGTCATAGATGTGAAGCGCCAGTGGAGAATTTCCTGCTTGCTATGTTACAGTATGAGGTGCTTCACATTTGTAAACATATATTATATTGCACAGAGGCGTTTTTTGTATCTTTGCCCAGAAAACAAGTTCAGAAATGGACTTCATGCCTTTTAATGTTAGTCCATGAGTATCAGAAGGCCAGTCCTAATGCACATCATAACTATGAGAAGAATGTCCTTGAGAGGGAAAGACTTGGTAGACCACACAGATCGGTAGTGAATCTCAACTGCAAACAATGTGTTTATTCCTTATAGCATATTTCCTCTCAAACCAAACATCAGCCTATTAGTGTCTCGTGTTTTACAAGTTAACAATCCTGAGTGTACAAACTAAATTATGGCTCGAGTTACACCACTTACAGAGGCCCTCTGTGGGGAGATAAGACTCGAGAGGCAAGAGAAGGGCCTGAGCAAAATCACTGTTGACTTTAAGAAACATATGGATTGTTCATGTATGAAAAAAGTAATTATATGAAGAGGTGTTAGTGAAACAACTGACAAAGACAAGTTATCTTCCAGAGCTCAACTCTCAAAGCCTGCCAGAGAAAACGTGGACCAAATGAATGACAAATCATTACTCAAGATAGGATGATCACAGTATCTACACCATGTTGAACTTGGCAAGCACGGAAAAGGGAATCAGGGCGGACTGTGGCCAGCATCGGCCGCTGTATGTTTACATTAGCAAACGCTGAAATAATGGCCGGGATTCATTTTAACTTGCAGATTTATCCTTCTGACAGCAGGTGAGTTTGTCACTGTATCCTCTAGGTGAACCTTTTTGCCTAAACATGACTCGCGCGTCAGTGTGAGAAAGAACAGCTTGCAGCAAAGTCTTCTGGAGGCAGGGGGGGAAACCAAAAGCCCAAAAGATCAATAAATTGTGTCATTTATTTGCTTATAGACATCTGGGGCAACTAGGTTTTACTTCCTTAATATTGTGTAACTGAAGTATTTACAGACTTGGGTTTCCCCCAAAAGCACTAACCTTTTCACAAGGGCAATAAGAACCTAAATGGTAACCCACCAGTGGCATTAAATACCCAACTCTGGAATGAACAAATAACTCTGCAACAAATCTACAGGCGGATTCATAACTATAAATACTAGTGAGCTTGTTGTTCATATATCGATGTGAAAGAATGTTTGGCTCCCTGTATGCAGTGCTTGGAGTCAGTGGGGCAAATCCCACGTAGCCTTGCAGAACTGAGCCGCCTGCGCGGCGAACACTGAGCTCAGCACATTTGTCACCTAAACATCTGTGAGGGAGCGACAGTGACAGTGCTCAGGTGAAGCTGGGAACTCGGCAGGGTCCTCTCCACCTGTGGTGCGGAACGGCTAAGTCTGTGCTGGAATGTAACTTTCACACAGGCTGTTGATCACAGAGCAATCTGACAGTGTGAGACAGACAGTAATCCTCTGGGGTGTGTTTGGCAGTGATAGCGCAGAGCTAAACTTTGCTGAGGAGGGTTTTATATGACTGTGTTCCATTTCAGGCTGAAAAGGCACTCCTCCATCCCCCTAAGAGGACTCCGAGTGCACTTATGAAGAACTTCGCCCGTTGTCTGTGTAACTTCTGAGACAATATTCATGGTTAGATCACCCAATGACTCAAATTTATGGATATGGGGGTTTTAGGTAATCCTCAAAACTGTTTGAAAAGGCGTAGAGTTGAATCTGTAACGAGGTAAGGCTACCAGATAAAGACAGTAAATGTCCACGATCTTTCTTGAGTCTGATGGTCTGTATACAAAAACTCTTCCCTCGGATCCGAAGTCACACCACTTTTTTACCACCATTATTCTTCCCACGGTGCATTAATGAAGGCATTCCTGGCCCTCCCCTGTGCTCTCTGCGCGAGACCATCTCACTCTGCGTAGTTTCAACCCTTCGGCTGTCAAGGTCTCTGCTGCCTCTTTGCTCGCCATTGTTCAGAGACCTCTGCTCTCGGGTCTTTAGCGGTGCACTTACCAGAGCGTAACACGGACGAAAATACCTTCTTTTAGCCCATTCTCTAGGGAGAAAGAACAGCAGTACCCCTAAAAAGCTGACAGAAAATATATAACCTAGCACATCACCCCAGCCTCCATTACTGATAAACCCATCCAGGGTTGGGGAGGGGGTGCAGACTGGAGCACCAACTCTTAACCTTTCTGCCTCATTCAGTTTTTTGTTTAATCTTTAATAATGTGGATGAAGACATTAAGACCTCCCATGGAAGGTGTGGTTGTCCTGTTTTAGAATCCATGATATCTATGCTAGCTGTGACCAAGAAGGAACCATTGCTGCCAGACCTTTGACCCTCAGCTCAAACTGAGATATCTGTCGCCGGTAGTTGAATATTACTTTCCTCATTGTTTTGTTACTCAGCAGCTTCACAGAAGTAAACTGAGATTCTTTTGAGGCATGGGTGGAAATTTTCTGCAGCAGGAGAGCTAAGTAGAATTGGCGTTTCTAAAACCTCTTCCCAACTTTCATGCTTGGCGTATGACTCTGAATTAAAGGTCTTAGCAAGGAACGCAACAAAAATCTCACGAATGATCTTTTGTGAGATCATATGACAGAGAGGAGGGAAACCATACACTACTTCCACCCCACAGAACACAGTTAGGGGTCAACAGAGTGAGAACAACTGGATTCATCCTTGGGGCACCGTGACCACATAACACAGATGGCGTCCTCCTCCACCCCTCTCGGAATGAGAGACATTTCTCTCGGGACATTCACTGTGGACACGTCCCTCGAACAGACTAAAATGGTCAGGAACTCAAAGCCTCTTCTAACCTATCCTGTCAGCCATAGTAAATGAATTGCAATTCGGTTTGGATTGCGTATCAGTGGGAGGCATCAATCACTTGTTGTTGTCAAAAGCGCATAGCAGCTGAACGGCAATTTGATGCTGATTTCTTCACCAGAGTCCTACGCTCTTTGTGATGCAACGTGCACGTTTCCTGCTTTCCAGCAGTTTTACGATGAAAAGCTCTATCTAAACATGTCCTGTTTCTTCTGCTTCTCTGACCAGCAGTTAATGAATCCAAATTCCTGTTAAAGCTTTTCTTACAGCACCGTAAACTGTAGCAGAGCATGAAACCCAACTCGCAAAAGAGAGTTGCGGTATTTTTGTAGAGCGTCTGGCCCATACCTCCACAAGAAAAACAGCTCCGGATCTTCTCCAGCCCCTGAAGATGTTAAAGAAAACGACTACAGTCGAGGGGACTTTGGCCATCACCCCACACCTCCCTGCACGAAACCCTGGGCAGCCCCGGTCTGAGGGCTCAGGGCCCAACACACTCTCCATCCAGTCGGGGGTTAGTCGGAATCAAAAGTGAATGTTGATCTCTGAAGATGAGACAGCGGGTCACGGGGTAGGATTCCAGCTGGGGTGGGAGTTAATGCCAGGCTTGGATGTGCATGTGGAAGAGGTTAGCGTAGCATGGCAGACGAGCGCCAGACCGTTCCCAGTCACTCAGCTCTGCCGTTATCACTTTTCAGAGGAGTGATGAATGTGCTGAGAGAAAAATGACAAGCGCGGCTCAACAGGGCGGGCGGGCGATAGGGTGGGCGGGGACTCGAGGGCATCTCCAGTCTCAGAAGTGTAACAGCCAGTCGGTTTATACTGGAAGAAGAGTGACGAGTACAGGGGGGAAAAAAAACATACGGACGAGCTGAAATCTCCATCCCAACTAAGCTAACAAGAAATAAACGCACAAG
The DNA here is from genome assembly GCA_028565775.1 of Sternarchorhynchus goeldii. Lineage (NCBI taxonomy): Eukaryota > Metazoa > Chordata > Actinopteri > Gymnotiformes > Apteronotidae > Sternarchorhynchus > Sternarchorhynchus goeldii. The sequence goes on along the minus strand of JAOXYF010000019.1, from coordinate 11,495,409 downwards.
ACAGCTCTCCTGGGTCTCAGTGGGTCAGTTCCCAGGACACTAATGACCCTAACGCTCCACGAGTGATGATCTATGCAGACCCCGCCTCCTCACCCTGCATCATTAGCATATCCACAGCATCACTGAAAGAATGCAAATTGTGTTCTGTGCAGACTCCGCCCGCCTCACCCTGCATAATTACCATATCAGCAACATCACCAAAAGGATGCGAATGCTGATCTGTGCAGACCCCGCCTCCTCGCCTCCCTCATTACCATATCTGCACCATTACCAAGAGGGCTTTGAGTTTCCAGGCTTGCTCTCTTTCCTGGAGTCAGGCTCTCGAGCAGACAGTCTGCTCCAGTGAGCTTAAATTTCACTGCTAAATGTTGCCCCCCTGAGCACTGAGCCCCGACAACAGGAGAGCAGTCTGGGGCTACAGCCATAAAAAAAAGTGCTCCGTGGGTTCCTGTGGTCATGTGTGGATAAGAATGGCTGTAGAGGGGCTTCGTTATGGCCACTGTAATCCAGGTGAGCACTCAGCAGTGCTTAGGATAATGTGGAAGGGCTTACGTTACACACAGGGCTGAGTATTTTAAATGTCCTGTGTGTGCAGTGGTGTGTGTGTGTGTGTTTGTTTGAAGTTATTTTTCTTTCAATAGTTATGAGATCATTACCAGAGGTGGGTATTCCAGGTTCAGAAAATAAAAAATCTGGTGAAGAGTTTTTTACTTTACTATGTAAAATTATAACTAATATTTTTTTGTTCACCTCATCAATAAAATTAAAGATGAAGGACAAGGGGCTGTTTTGTTGAGACATTACCTGCATACTGACTGGCTAAACACACGTACAGCCCGGAAATATGTTTCTGCACACCACAACCTGAAGCACAGTAAATCACCTTCTTCCAACACTGAAAGGTCCTCCAAAACCAAATTCACATCATCATTAACAACGTGGCACGAATCTCTGTAACTGCACTGGGACTCCGTTACTCAGACACAATTACCATTCCAAAAGCTACTGTAGGTAGACCCAGCAAATGTGATGTTTATCTAGTCTGAGACGAGTGTGTGGGAGCGGGTGTGTGTTTTTATAGCGTGTTTCCAGACGCTGGCATCTACAGTAGACAATACTCAAACTCAGACCACTGAAATGGCTCCACGTGTCTGACAGCACGCTGATATCGGGCCTTTGATCAGACACTACAGCCACAACATCTGATGTCATCGGAGTTTATCTTCGTTTCCTCTGGCTCTTTTTTTTTTTTGTCTATGAATAATAGTAATGACTCTCGAGAAGAGGCTCCTGTCTGGCACTTCCAAACCGTTCGTGCCTGAGCCGGGATGAACAGCACTCTACACACGCTCCTTCCCGTTAAGCCACGGATAATGAGTGCACGAACGATACCACTATATCGACAGGGAGGACATCCTGCTAGAAACTGTGCTCGGTGACACTGGGTGGACTGGTTTGGGATTGTGCTCAGATTTAAAAGCTGCTCCTGCACAGGGAGCATACACAGCCTTTTTGGCATAGAGTGCTAATTTGTGATAAGTGAGAGTTGTACAACATAGGGAGCTGGGCTTAGCCTTACAACTGGAGAAGGAAGGTTTTTTTGTTTGTTTGTTCTTTCCGCTGACACTTCCAGACTTACGGTAATACCCACTTCTGCATAGCAACAGATGACAGTGTGAAGATAAACAAACAGAGATAAATAAAGTAAAGAATTCAGTGTCTAGGCTAAAATTGTTTGCTTTTATCCCAGATCTGTTTTCATTCTCCGTTCCAGTGTAGCTGGAACTGAAATGACTTCTTGTGAAATCAGCACAGCCAGGCAATCAGTCATCTAGTCAGATCTGGCTGTGCAGGAGAGCCTGGTTCCACTGAGGCGCAATCCTAGCCTGACGAAGGCGACTGGGGGAGCTCCGGTTTGCTGTGCTTCATGTCATTCGCCAAGACTTCCGGGACCGAGGGGCCGCGCTCGCCCTTAGCCAACGAGAGCCATCATCAGACGCACAGCATGACGGGACGGCGAAAGGAGCCGGGCAAGGCGGCGCCCGGGCCGTGCTAATTCCCGCTCCTCGTGACAGCAGCCGGAAGGGAGCGGGTCTCGGGAGGAAGCCTTCCGCACTCGTTTAACTACACGTCCTCCCACGCTGGTCCCTCCCTCGTTCCTCTGCCGAGAACCCGCCGCTGCTCTGCTGACGGCTATTACCCAGCATTACCGGCGGGGGGGGGGGGATTAGGGTAAAGCCCTGGGGCCTTAATCTCCAAGCGCCGAACGCGCCATCACTCCTAACAGTCTGAGCCAGAAGCTTATGCTGAGGGCACAGCAGTGAGGAAGAGAGGGAGGAGAGAAGGTTTACTCTGTTTACTCTGTTTCCAGTTTACGTTTAGCACGTCTAGGGTCAAGAGCTTTGAGGTTCTTCTTAAATAACATTATCCTTCAGTTTGGACACTTGAGCGTGACTCTCTTTGATGATTATTGGTATTTTAAGCGCAATTGAGAGCAAGTTCCATCGTTACAGGTCCTTAAATAACAAGCTGTTGATCTCTGCGTCTCCAAACTACAGCGAAAAGTGGGAGAAATGGAGAAAAAGAAGAAGAACAAAAAAAGCTTCTGCTGGCCCTCCGAGAGTACAGGACCTCTGAAAGCCTTCAGACTCTTGTCTGTCAAATACCGCAATACACAAAAGCTCCACTTTAGTGTCCACATCGATTTTGTCCAGCGATTCGAAACATCATCCGCCCTGGTCCTTCCCCCCCAGGTGAGGCGGCCAAGCATCTGCGACCTGCTCTGCCCTGCATCTCAGAAGCGATTTCATAATGTGTTGCTTTGTCGCCACTCTGTCGCCACAGAGTTGAAGAGCTTCCGTGTCATTCGGCCGCTCGCTCGCGGCTGGTCTGTGGGACACGACATCGTTGTTAAACGGATCATCTGTTCTTACAGTGGCGTGTTTACACCGTAATGGATTCTCTGAGTTTTATACTTCTCTAGCAATGTGCAGCGGAGCCGAACAATCAGATAAAAATAGCAAAACGATAAATAAAAATCCCACACTGTCTCACACACACACACACACACACACACACACACACACACACACACACACACATCTGGCCCTCCTACCCAACTTGCTCCTATTGTGTACCGATTGAGAGGCCACTTCCATTTCAAACGGCGTCACTGGTAAAACAGGACCCCGTGTGTCTTCCCAGGCTGACCAATGATTCTGTTGGTTTCTGCTAAAAAGACATTCCCTTACTTCTGCACAGGAGGATGTGAAATCTGCCTTAGCAAAACCGAAAGGGTGCAGCTTTAAAACCTGCAAACACATTTCTCTGTAGTCAATATTTTGACAGATTTCTTGTCAAAGTGCAATTATTTGTCAAGCAGCCCTGTCAAGGATTTAATTGATACATGTGTAATTATACGCTTTGTCACAGAGACTTGTTTGAACAAAGCGGCTGTGGTCTTATTAATGGGACAGAGAAGAGTCTCTTTCATCAGCCGATCTCTCTCGACTGCTCCCGCGGCCTCCCGTAATCCAACGGCGTAAGGAGATACAGCCGCATCCTGGAGCGGCATATTCCACAAATCAATTAATTACAGCCCAACACCCCCCCCACCCCCCACCACCACAGTGAGAAAGTGCCCTCGCATAAATCAGTCCGTCATGACCATTGGCTGTTAAAAGACTCTGACCACAGACCTGGCGAGACACAGTCTCCCCTAGCTCTATCGGCTGAAAGATCAACAGAGAGATGAAGTGACAGCAGGTCTCAACCAGAGCGGCTTATGAACAGTAGGGGGAAGCAGGAGCACTGCGGGTCTCTCTTTAATGCCTTTATTTAGTTTACACCCTATTCTTGCACAGTAAACATGCTTTGCTCACAGCTGTGCGACTCGTAAGTATTGAATGTCTGCACGAAACGCACCCTGCCGTGAGTTTGCTCTGTGTGCCACCATGGAGGGTCTGGGTAATACATCACGCAGCCGGCGAGATCCAACCTCCCCCCCACCAACCCCCACCCAATTGGTGTGAGGGTGTGATCAGCGAGGACGGAACCATCCGGAGAGAGATGACAGAGTGCTCCTGTCGACCCGGAGAGACGATAGCCAGTCTCAACATCTGCTCACCGAGGAGTACTGACGCAGCAAAGCAGGAGATGTGGCTGATGGATGATGTGGAATGAGGCATTTTTTTTACCAGCAGTCCAGATATGAGGGTTTTTCAGCTTGGGGCATGGACGCCACTCTTGGACCAGACTACCTGCTGATGCTATCTTAAAAACAGGAGAAGCCAAACAGATTTAGAGTCAATACTTCTGCTCCAAGCCACTTTATGTGACCAGGGTTCATGGAAATCTAATATCTCCTCGGTTGGGAAAACAAGTTCTACAGCGCTGATTAAGACTGAGGGGCTGTGGAACCGCCCACCCACCCACACAGGCCTGAAACGTAGCTCGTCCCCCTTCCTCAGCCTGCACGGAGTGATCTGTGAGGCCTTCCATTAATTGCTATCTTTTTAATAGTTTTTAAATCCAGTTGCACACAAAAGATGCACGGTGTGATGGAGACCCTGGGGACATTAAAATCTGAGGCACCCAGTAAATTACATGTAGGTCAAAAACAACCAAATGTGTGTAATTATGTAGGCTTTTCAATTTGGACTAGATCATGCCTCAGTTCAGCCTTCATTGGCATGTGCTCCTGAGGGGGAATCGTGACCGTCCTCATTAACTGTCATTGAATGTGTGTGTTTGGAGCAGTGGCCCAGCAGATCGAGGGCTACGTGGCTATTATCAGTGCTCAGCCTGAGCTAGCCTGGGAGCCCGTGTGGTAATTACAGCCTGGCTTATGAAGCAGACAGAACGAGTCTGTGTGCACGAGCGTGTGCGTGCGCGCGTGCGTGTGAGCGCGCGTGCGTCAGTGTGTGCGTGAATGAGAGTGTGTGTGTGTGTGTGTGGATCGAGAAGGGGGGAATTGTAACACAGGTGGGCGTTTTATTGTGTCGTCTGTGTCAGCATGAAGCCCGTCTGCAGGCTGGTGTTGCCGTGGGAACAGGGCTGGTGGTTTGTGCGAGCTGTGAGCTCCTGCAGTAGAACAGACTGAATCACAGGTGAGAGGGAGGGGGGAGGCGCAAGGAAGGAACGGCCGATCCACAGAGAGAGAGAGAGAGAGCTTGAGAGAGACAGAGAGAGAGAGAGAGAGAGAGAGAGAGAGAGAGAGAGAGAGAGAGAGAGATAGTCCCAGACCCAGCACACAACAATACAGTAACAGCCAAGCCCAGTGGCACTGTGTTTGTTACACACTGCATCCACACAAATAAGCCTGGAATAGTTTACACTGCACAAACTAAGAGAGAAAAACAAAGCTCTGCTCTGGGGCACTGCATCGTTTGGTCATGTGGTTGAACGTTAAACCACTCGAAAATCCATGCCTTAATAATAGGAGTGAAACTACAAAATAATGTATATTCATGCATGATTATTTTGCTATGCTTGACATAAAAAGTTGATTTAGTAGAAAATTTGAAAAGGCAGCATTTTATACGATATAGCAAGGGAATAAGCCTGTTCACGTTTTATTTTTCTATTATATCAAACAGAAAAAGAAAACAGAATTTAAAACATTTAATACTCGTGCTTTAAAGTGGCAGCTGGAGACCCACAGAAGTAAATCAATACCGTTCAAGGCATTTTCGTACAGCACTCATGTAGTTTTCGGGTGCTGATCAGAGGGTGGAGCGATGTGTGTGTGTGTGGGGGGGGGTTACAGGGGACGGCGCTCTCACCTCTGCAGACGGTGCCGTTCTCCGCAGCCTCATGACCGGCTTTGCACACGCAGCGTCCAATGGGGACCATCCACTCGCCGTCGCCGTTGCAGTACAACTTGATGGGCACGTCCACCTCCTCGGCGTTGGGCACGCACACGCCCCGGGCCGCCACCAGCGACGTGCTCTCCGCCCCGGACAGCGTCTCCTGGAACACGGCACCGTTGCGGACCGCGCGAGGGCATTTGCGGTAGAAGACGCGCACGGCGATGAGGGACATGCACCCGCCGTAGTCCTGGAAGGCCAGGTAGAAGCCGTTGCGCGAGACCGGCCCGAAGCTGCGCACCTCCGTGTTGATCTTCATCACCCGGCCGCCCAGGTCCACCTGCGAGAAGCTCTCGTCGGCCGCGATTGTGTCCACCTTGGTCCAGGGGTTCTCCATCCAAGGAGGCGACGTCTTGGTGGCAGTGTCTGCGTCCGACTCGTAGTAGTAGAGGTTGAAGGTCTCCTTGCAGGAGCCCGGCACTCGCGGGATGCTGCTGCAGTCTCGCACGGAGAACTTCATCTCCACGTGGACGCGCTGGGCCCCGCGCCGACGGATGTACTTGGTACGCACCCAGTTGTTCTGGTTGCTGTCAAAGACGTTGCACACCTGGTAGGTGCGGATGGTGTTCATGTTCTCGTCGTAGCCGCTCACCTCCTCCCACTGAAAAGAGAGAGAGCAGGACGCGTTAATCCACGCTCCTGTACAGACACCCTCTCCGACGGCCTGGCTGGGCACGTCGCTGTTTCGAGCTGAACTCACAAATTATTTCTAATACATTAAGCCGGGCCTCCGAGCCACAGGGCAACGAGAACATCTTGCAGCATGCTCTCCCGTGCCGGTTTGATCTCTCGGGGGACGCTCGCAGAGCAGATGAGCCATTTTCTCTGAATTCTCAGCACAGGCAGAGACTAGATTACAGGGTGGAGGGGTTGGGTGGGGTGG
>JAOXYF010000019.1:11465698-11481603 GCA_028565775.1 Sternarchorhynchus goeldii | reverse complement strand
GGTGGCGAGGAGATTTGAGTCCTGCTTTTCCTGGACCAGCGGGTTCCGGGCTGAGCGTGCGGCTCTCTGCCTGGGTACAGCTCTCCTTCTGGCACGGTGTTTGGAAAGCCAGCGCATCTGAATATGGCACAAGGGGCCAAGAGGAACTGAGAATATTTTCGTGCCTCGCATGAAGTGCAGAATCGGTGACGTCAATGTGGGAGAGCAGTGTGGTACGAGAAAATTACAGTCGCATGCAAAAAGTATGCCTGCTCACTTCCTCCGCAATCACTGCGTTAAACACCTATTTGGCAAATTAAAACATCTGTCACAAAAGGACACCACTTACGCTGTTGTCACTGGATCCCGAGGCAGGAAACACTGTCCAGCCCAGCTCAGCAGTGGCTGTTGTGGAGTCCATTAACATTTCTGTGGAGACAAGAGAAAGCACTCAAGGTCACGGCCAACAAAACATCACAGCCAACGTCTCAGTACTTTAAACACGAGCACAGTCGTGTTTATAATAAATATTTGAGGAGGTTCAGAATCTTTTGATCAACCCTCAAAATATGAGTAGCTCAGAATGAAAGAGCACTGTTATAAATGTGAAATATAAACCCTAATCTTCAGTGAACTTATGTTGAAATGTAATAAAATATGGCAAATGAATAATTCATCATTTTCTCCAGAATAAAATCTTCGATTAGTCATTTATGGTGCTTCAAATACAACAGAACAGACTGTTGCATAAAATATTATCAACACATCAGACAAATGGCAGCATTAAATCAGCTTTTGTTATTCCAAGGCTGGGAAACCGAGCGAGAGAGTCCACATTCTGCCGAAGCACAGGGAAGAGGAAGTAGAAGGTTCCACTTTCACACTACACCATTCAGCCGAGATCAGGCAGACACAAGAGCTCACTGTTTGGCAACCTCTCAGGGGAAGGTACGTGGGGTACAGGATGTGGGACAGGAGTAGGACAGCACTAAGATAACCACCAGGGACACTTCCAATAAAGTCTTACTCCCAGATTGACATGGGGAATCGCTAATCAGCCCCCCCCGTTTGCCCTCAATATGTCTTTGTAGACTTTTAGGTTATTTGCAAAGATAACGATTCAGGCTATGTGTGGTATGTGATTTCCAGATCGAAATGAGATGAAAACACATTGCAAATTACACACGAATCAACATTTTTACATATGCATGTGGTAAGACCATAAATGTATCAACATCAATCTGTACTACGGCCGCTAACGATGCTTTTCAAACTTCAGCATGAACGATATGACCTTTTAAACCGCAGCTTCTTTTCTGGGTGTGTTTTCATGAACTATCCTTCGCTAGCCCACCCCCCACCGTCTCCTCCCTGGATAACAGAGACTCACTCCAGAGCAAGCACAAGCTGATAACCTGGGTCTATTGCAGTGTGGGTCAGGCCCTTTGCAACACGCCCAAGTTCGCAGCGTCCCGGCCGCTAGGGGGCGCTCACTCTGTCTGCTGTTGGGATTAGCCGGTGGGCCAGTATAGCTCCAGTAACTGGGGTCAAAGGGAACACTTCCTCTGATTCGACACGGAGTCCTCCAAAGGCTGGCAGCCGGCCACGTTTTGCTCGGTCGATCCGGCAGCCGCGTCCATCGAGCAGAAATTCTGATGTGATTGATCCACGATGACGTCTTAATTAATTTCATTTGCTAATTAGTGCAAAGCCAAGTTGACAGACTTTACAAGAAGGTAGATGATGACATTTGATGAAAAAAACGAAGAAAGTGGCTTTAATCACAGTTTAAGACAGCTGTTTTGGTTTGCCTTTTACAAGCCCTTGAGTATAAAACATTTTTGTAGGCCTAACTTGAGGCTGATATAATTAGTGGTTTTACGAGTCTTTGCTATTGGAAACATTTAATCATCTACAGAGTTTTCATTAATCATGAACTAAGGCACTGGAACATTTCAGATGTGCTTCGAAGCTAGCTGCAATTAAGACCCTGTTCGTGCTGAACCTCTGTGCGGAAATCTTTCCCTGCTCAGTTCTGGCTGGGCATGCGCTGTATGCCCAGAATCGTAACCTCAGGTTTCCTCTAGCTGTTCTCCAGGGAAAACCAAAGTTTCCAGTTAACCAGTTCACCATCTAAACAGCTGCATTCCAGGCCTGCATCGGCTTAAGAGCGCGTTTCACATTCCGTTCACTTATCAAGAACCTCAGATCTCACGACTGGTACAGCAGGGCTGGCGCTGCCACTGGTAATGCCACACAATGTAGGGTCATGCCTTCAGTGGCTTTGTGAAAAGATAATTATATGCCATAAGGCTAGCAGTAAATGAAACTGAAGCATCATCAGGCTCTTCGCTAGCGTTGTAGGGCATGTGGTGGATTAGAAAAAAGTGCAAAGCATACGAAAATGGGAAAGTCAGAGAAAAATAACTAAATGATATAGGCCTGAAACACACCAATGCAGAGGCACTGTGAATTCCGCTTCGCTTCTTACAAAGCCCTGTTTACGCAGCACTACACTTGGATCCCTTGAGCAGTGGACAGGTAGTAGAAGAATGTCCCGTGCTGACAGCCCTGGGATCCACGCTGCCTCCCAGAGAAAGAGACACTGAACACGTGTTCCCAGCACAGAGGCAGCCTGCACGAACTCAGCTGTGAGTGACTGGTGCAACCTGGCTCAGAGCTCTGGCGATGAGACAGCGAGAGAGAGAGGGAGAGAATGAGAGGGAGACAGAGGGGGATGAGAGAGAGAGAGAGGGGGATGAGAGAGAGAGAGAGAGAGAGAGAGAGAGAGAGAGAGAGAGAGAGAGAGAGAGAGAGAGAGAGAGAGAAATCTCCGTGAAGGCACTTGGCAGTGTGCAGAGGTGACGACACATTCCACTAGGGGCCTCTGAGCCAGCCCGGGTTACCACGACAGCCCGGGTTATCACGGCAGCCCGACACGGACGCATCTCTGCCTTCACGAGGCACAAGAGGACGCAGGAGCTTAAGCTTTTCAGCAGCGTCGGGTCCTGGAGAGCAGAGTGCTGCTCTTCCAAAGGCAAACCTGAATATTCAACGCTGTGAGCTGCTTTCAAAAGGCCTGCAAAGCTCTGAGTTCTTTTGGCAACACCTAGTAAAAGTCAAGCCAGGTTTTCAGGCAGACTGCAAATATTCCTAGTGTGATGGAGGTGTGCGGGAAGTGCCGGCCCGAAGGGGAGTGTGTCCACGGAAGCTTACCCTACTCTCCGCTGAGCTGTCAGGAAGCACACAGCACTGTACCATCTTTGGGGAGCTGCAGAGTTTCTAATGAAGGTTCGAAAGACCAGCTGCTCGTCAAAAGGCCATAAACAAAGCCCCCGGACGCTGGCCCACGTTAATTGATAGGAAACGGGATCCTTTGGAGCCGAGGATTAACGCGGATCGGAGATTGGCTGGTCGGCCAAGCTCCAGCACCTGTTAAAACCTCTGCGTTTCTACTGGCCGCAGAAGGTTATCTGGGGTGCGGCATGGTGTGAAATCTGTTTACTGTTCATTAGCAGGAGGTCTGTTTATTTGGGGAGTTCATTAGCACTGGAGCTGGAAACCGCAGAATTCCACACACTTTGTTCCTATCGGGACCAGCAGTAATGGACTTTTTTCTCTCATTCACTCTCTCTCTCTTTCACACACACACACACACACACACACACACACACACATACAAATACACACACTCAGACGCATAGTTGCCCCCAAATCAGTAACCAATTGGACAGAAACAATTTTCGTTGCTGTTTTTAGTTCTATACACACATTAGATTTCAAATGAAAGAATGCGACTGAATAATGGTGAAAGTTAGTACTTATACTTATGGTGGTTGAACACAGAGCCCTTCTAACATCTAACATTATTGCACAGAAAGCAACTCATGTGACTGGTTGTGTGTGGTTTGCGAACTGTGTGCTGAGCGAACTAAAGAAAAACCAAATCCTGAACGAGAACATCATGTACTAAATACACATATTTTATTCATGATTATGTTCACTTGATCAGCTGACTTACTTCTGGTCCTCCATATGGCTGAGATTTATATGTAGAAGGAATATACCACTACAGCTCTTTGTTTACTTCTCCCATCTCCACATGTTGCCACGCCCCTCTTGTTAGCTCCTTCCCCGCTACACCTGTGTCTTGTTCCTACACCCGTGGCTTGTTGCTGTTCCTGTGTGTGCATACAAATACTCTGTTCCGACCGCCGTTGGTTATTGTTTGTAGATGTCTGTGAAAACATTTATAAATGTTCATGGTTTCATGCTACTTTCATTTTCAAGCGCCTTTGAGTACCTACACCCAGGCCTGCAGTTTTGTTTTATTTCTTTTACATACTACCTCTTACCACCACCCACCCACCCACACACACACACACACACACACACACACACACACACACACTCATTTACATATGTGAGCCTGAGCTTCTCAGGATGGCTACTCAAACAAGCACATAGCAGCCAAGGGAAGACTCATGATGTGTACTGCTGTTCAAATCATGACTAAACTAGGGCCACCATCTCAACTACCAGCAGCACGACAACCCTAAGCACCACCGCTACCATTACCACCACCATTCACTCCAGCGCCAGCACCACCCCCAGCAGCAGCAGGAGGCCGAGGAGGAAGCCTCTCTCTGCTCCTCTCTCTCTTCTCACAAAACCTTGTCTCCTCCTCTCTTGCTCAAACAGTTACATGGCAGCTTCAGATGAGCAGTTCCAGGCTGTTTTTAGCTTGTCACAGCAGCAGTTTTCTGCCTCACGGAGGGGAGTTGCACGTCAGGATCTGCTGTAACACGAGCGTCCCGTGGGAAAACCCCTGGTAGCGACGAGTCATGTTTACATGACAACCACGTTGTTCTGTCATAAGTCAGAGTGAAGGTCCGTGGTTCCGCGGTCGGGAGGGAGAGCGAGTCAGCGCACGGCTGTGGGAGCAAAGGTGTTCCTGGAGGTCCCAAACGCCTTTCAGCACAACTGGGGCCAATTAGCTCGAGGGCCTACGACCACCGCGCTAGACAACGGCAGGGAGTCTGTGACCCTCAGAAGGGAGCACTGGAATCGTGCTCGGAGAGGGGGGCTTAAGGTGGCCCCCGGCACAAACCCCAGCAGCTTTACCTCAGGGGCTGCACCGCGAAGGCAAGCACCCAATCACTACACGCGCTGCCCCTTACATGTGTCCGCTGAAGGATCAAACTCTGAAGGAGAGATTTATGACGACTGATGGGTTACTGCTAGGCACCAAAAGCCTGGGGTGGGCCTGATGATGACAGTGATGTAGGAGTGTGTGGACTGATGTAGTGGCGTAGAGGGAATAGGGAGGTGGGTCTCCACCAGACGGGTAGGAGTGTATTTCTGAGGCAGAGGAATCCAGTCAGCTGAAATCCAGCAGCAAAGGATGACTTGTGAAGTTCACAACCACAATCAGTAAAGCAAAGCAGCAGGATGCTCTGTGAATCATGCTACCGCAGTCTGCAGGGCACTGGAGGGTGCAGACAGCATGAATTAACTCCCTTTTCTCGAGTCGACTTGCACGCCGGACCACATTTAGGCCCCCACCCGCACCACCCGCACCACCACCACCACCATCACCCCCCTCCTGCAAGGCTGAACAGCACATCATTCAAAACAGCTGAATGTATTGAATGTAAAATAGAGGGAAAAAGGTGGAGATGAAAAAGAGCGCGCATCTCACACACACACACACACACGTAGGCACCACACACACCACACACAACGTTTTGGACAAGTGAGACATCCTTGAATGCTCTCTGATTTATGTTTGTCTCAAGGCCAGTCCCCCTGCTTCAAGCCCCAAGCGCCTCTTTAACTTCACTTTTAATGGCTCTGTGTTTTTTCGGTGAAAAGCTTAATCATTTACTCTGAATGGTCCTCACAGGGGGACCAGAAAATGGTAATTGCAGGCGTCACGCAGGTTTTCCCCTGCCCTATCCACCACCACCACCACCCCCCCCCCCAAGCCTCCACCCCCTGTGCAAAGATCCGGCTCCAGACAGCCGGCTGTGTCCGGCAATACAGCAAAGTGTGGAAGGAACCTGGACCCATGCTGACAGACAGATCGCTTTCCCGACAGATTACAGTTGTGAAGCACATAGTAACTTATTCTCTACACCCGTGACCTTCGCATCGTGCTGGATTACAACACCCTGCTGCCGTTGCCAGTCACTTCAGAACTCCCTTTTTCTTGCGCACACGAGGAGTGTTATTGCTATCAACCACAGCTCATGACAGTCATTAAACCTGCGGTGTGTTTTGCTTTTGAGTGGAGGATGTATTTCAAAATCATTACAGTGTTGCGACGTAAATGAAAGACTATAAATTGTGCTCTAAAATAGCATGAAAAAAAAGTCAGTTTAATAATGTACATTTACAGACCATGTATGAGATGAACTATATTTTCGTAAAAACAGAATGTTTGTGGGACAGACCAGGATTCACACTCACATACTCAGATTGCTGAGATCAATACCACACTGCACAGTATTTTCACAGCATGAAGCTGTATGTATTGGATTTAGCGGAAGGTCTGTGCATTATGAGACAACGACTGGACACCTCAGTAAAATCTATGCACAGATCTCCATAACCACCGTCCACCGTCTCCCACTACAGTAGTTTATGTTGGACATGTTTAATTCGAAGCTGTTAAACCTTCTTAATTTAGTCTGCCGCCATCCATGACATTGTTTGAATAGTTATAGAAAATATCAACACTGGAGACATAAATCGATTTTTACCAGTGGACCAGAATCTTCCCATGTGTGAATCCCTACAAGAAATTACATTGCAGAGAGAGAGAGAGAGAGAGAGAGAGAGAGAGAGAGACCACTGCATTATGGCAGACTTAAATCATGGCTAAAAATACTTAAAAGGAACTGACAACACGCACAGAAGCATGGGAAGCTCTTTAACAGGAGGCAGCAGGTCTGGAGATCGTCCCACCATGTGGGTTTGATGCAAACACCTTTCCGTATGGCCCAGCATGCCTTTCTCCCCAAAACCCGAGGCAGGGAACCGGTGATTAAAAACCGCATACGTGTCATGGGTGAGAGGTGGAATGGGCTGGACAGACCTCGGTGTGCTGATCCAGGACTCTATCCTGGAGTAGAGGGTTTCAGGAAGCAAGCACAGAAACCTCGAGGAGAGCTCCAATATTACATTTATTGCTGTTGTATTGAGGACGACCAACAATATTACGAAATTTGCTTAGCAGTCTCAGAAACATAAAGACATTAGAACATTTAAAACATTAAAGGAAAAAGAAACAAGAAACATTAAATAAACAAACAATGCAACCAAATCAGTCCAAAAAAACACCAATATTTAAGATATTTATATCAAATTAAGCACATTGCTATTAGTAACACACACATACACCCACACACAAAACGTGAATAAAATATTTGATAGTCTTCAAATATTCCCTCTGTCTGTTTCTGTATGTATCTCTCTCGGTGTGTTTTGTTTTCAGCCAGTGTCCAGTTAAAATCACCCAGAGCTAAAGTATGTAAACTTGCCACATCCATTGGCTCTGTGCTCCGCTGATCTTGGAGCAGACAGAAGCAGTGCCAGACAGGCTTGCACCTCCTGCCTTCCGGATCACCTCCTCCAAACCCCATTCAAACAGCCCCTCCCCTCCCTCTCACCCAGCTCCTCCCCTCCCCCTCTGCATTGCCACATTACCCAATCAGCACAGCTCAGTGCTTAACCTCCTGAAATGAGGTCATTTACCGCCCATTTTAGCTGCTTTAGGGTCCTTTAAAACAAGTCGTAAAAGTTCCTGATGGCAGCTCTAGTTATGCTCCACGCCGTTATGAATGGAGCGAGTCTTGACGTGGGAGTCCAAGTGACCTCCTCGAGTCCTCAGTGTCCCCAAGCAGAGGCAGGGGTCACGGCATGAGAGCCACAGATGGGCCACTCGTGAGCTGTCAGGAACCAGCACTGTACTACAACATCCTGTCATGTTCAAAAACTGACTGCCGGCCACTGAATATTCATGAAGTGGGGGGGGGGGAGGCGTGAGGATCAGGTTTCCGCTCCCCTGATATCCTGCTGAATATTTAAATGCAGTAGGGGAGAGATTGGGTCTTTTTTCTGGGCTGCAGTGGATTCGTCAGGGGCTGTGAAAGAGTTACTTGTTTACCTGCAGGATGAGATTTGAGGTTTGTTACCGCTGGACACAAACCCTTACGCCTCATAGTGAAAGAAATCCAAAAAAGAAGACCAGCATAAACCTGGTTGCTAATTTCTGGTAAATCTAAAAAAAAAAAAAACACTGCTATTTGAAACTGTGAAAACAGTTTGTGTGTGTGTGTGTGTGTGTGTGTGTGTGTGTGTGTGTGTGTGTGTGTGTGTGTACATGTGCATGTATGCGTGTGTGCGCATGTGTGGGTGTGCATATGTGTGTGTGTGTGTGTGTGTGTGTGTGTGTATGTCATCAAGCACTAATGACAGTATAAACCCTGGTCATTCAGGACAGGCCCCTGGTGGTTTAAACACCACAGTGATTAGCTTCCATTCAGACACAAAAAGACACAAGGGCAGCATGTAAAGCAAACCAACACAAACGAAACACAGCATGCGAGACAACAAGAAAACTACTCCCTTTGATCTGAGCTTTCAACACTGTTTTCTACACTGATCTGAAGACTGTATTTTAGCATAGCTTAATAAAGTCGATTGCTGTAAACTTTTTTGGGGGTTTTTTTTGCCAGGGTTATTTTAAAATGCTGCTGCTGAGCGAGTTTGTAGGTGTGTTAATCACATATATCTTTCTGAAATTTCCTCAAGGATCAATAAAATGTTTGTTTGTTTGATTAATTTTTTTTGTTTAGCCTTTCCCTTCCTATGACACAGTCCTCTGAAAGGCTAAAGCTAAAACACAGCTCTATCGTGCTAAAAA
The DNA here is from genome assembly GCA_028565775.1 of Sternarchorhynchus goeldii. NCBI lineage: Eukaryota > Metazoa > Chordata > Actinopteri > Gymnotiformes > Apteronotidae > Sternarchorhynchus > Sternarchorhynchus goeldii. The sequence continues at coordinate 11,472,695 of JAOXYF010000019.1, read as the reverse complement.
AATGAACATGAACGCGGAAATATGAATATTTGATGGATGTTAGATAAATAAATCAATCATTTCACCACGTTCACTCCACATGTCTGAACTGGGTGTTCTTTGTTGATATTGAGCTATTCAACATAATAACCCTCCTGCTAACACACAGAACTTCTGGGATGCTGGAAAGTGCGATTTAAATTGCTATAGTTGTCAGTATATTGTTGTCTTGCAGTTCTTCCATCTGTGCAGATGCACAGATGTGGTGGTCCTTCACACAACAGTGATTTTTTCTTTTTTCAGGTCTCAAATACAACAGCTCAGCTTAGTCTGGGAATGTTTACTACAAGACACACAAGTGCCACATGAACATGTACACAGAAAATCACCTGGTGTAGAAACAGAAGTATTTACTATTTTTGTTGAGCCATCTTAAGCAAACATTTTAATATGTGACATTATATTCAATGTTATTCTTAAAGCGCGCAAATTATTAAAGCATGCAAATTCCCTCTGAATCAAAAAAAAACCAACCAAATCTCATCATTTTTTGCATTTTCAGATTTGGCAGGTCATAACTCTCATCTAACAGTGTGATTACAAAGTCTGCTCATAATTCATCTGATAGGGGTTAGTCCAAAGTCCTTTAATTCACACCATGCTGATAGGGGTTAGTCCAAAGTCCTTTAATTCACACCATCCTGCGGGTGGAACCTTAGTAAAGAGAAACGGCAGATCATAAAGAATCACTTGTTAAGAATGTGCCTGCTTTTTTTGTTCACTAAACACAGTATGACTAAAGCCGGCATCTGTTTTCAGGCCTGTTTTTAATCAGGATGAAGCCATTAGTAGCAGAAACCTGGAAAAACCACATCCAGGCCAAACATCACATATCAAACGTGCAAGGATATGGGTGCCAGTGAAGACGAACCAGAAGCACCTCACGTTCCTGGAAACACTCTTTCTTTAGACTTTGTTCGCTAACTCGTGCTTGCTTTAAAACTGAGCCCAGTTAAGCCACTCAAACTGGCGCGGGTGAGTTTCATCGCGACCTCCGTAAATGTGAGATGAGAAACCATTTAGAACCATAACATTCACCACAGTCTTTGAGATGAAGAACCATTTAGAACCATAACATTCATTGCAGTCTTTGAGATGAAGAACCATTTAGAACCATAACATTCATTGCAGTCTTTGAGATGAGGAACCATTTAGAATCATAATATTAATTGCAGTCTTTCGCCACCTTGATAAAGGAAGATGAAAAGCACCACCCTGACAGGCACTTTTGATAAAGGAAGACGAAAGAACCACCTTGACAGGCACTTTCAGCCATAAATTACCCCCACAAGTAATCTGTAAGTAATCTGTAAGCATTTCGCCAAAGTGCAAATTACGCAACTTGTGTGAGTAACTGTCCTGCTGACACGCGATATGTTCGGAATTCCGTGACCTCATTACCGAGCTGGGCTCAGTCAGCCTTTATTACCTACGTGAGTCGTTCAGCCAGTGCTACGATTATTAGCAAAGCCTTGTAAAGCCGACGATCCCAGACCCCGGTAGTTTTAAGAGGCATGATGGCCCTGATGGGCCTGGTGGGTCCTGGTGCCTGAGCTGATGGAGGTGGATGCACGTTCCAGGGTTATGAAAAGAGCCTGACCCGGCGCCAGTCCGTACAGGACCGCATCGCTGCAACCAGCCATTGTGAAATCCAGGTTTTAACTGGTTTTATCAATGCTGATAACCGTTTGTGGGGGAAGGTCTGAGATGGAAGCTCAATCTGGAAAGGTAAAGTTGCAAACCAGTGATTTTACAAACACATCTGCGAGAAGTTCCCTTGCAAAATGACCAAAAAAGCACTAAACACCTTCTCCATGAATGGACAATAAATCCTATGTCTATCTTGCCACTGGTGCAATGAAAAAACGTTTTTCCTGAATCCACAAGAAATGCACTTTTTACTGCATTTCATAACTGACATCCATTAAACATCCATTTCATCCATTTCATACTTGACATCCATTAATTCATTTTCTCAAACATTTTGTCATTAATTGAAAAAATTCTACATTCAAAATTCAAATCAGTTCTTCAATCCTAAAACGTAAATTTTCTTGAGTATTAGAAGGTGATGAGAAAGCCAAAGGAGAAGGCCTTAGTGGAGAGTCTGAGAACAGAACCAGAGCTGTAGATAAGGATCAAAGCCTTGCAGGATTACTCTTAAGGGCTGACAGCAGTTCTCCTCAAGGCTCTTATCCAGCCCATGTGGGGCTGCTGTTTCTTGTCTGCATCTCGCTGGCTGTCCGCATCAGGTGCGGCTTCCTCGGGGGGAGCGTGGAGCAGGCCTCCGTCTGTGGTTCGGCTCCACACTCCTGTCGCTGCTTAACAAGCAGTCCTCCCTGCCCTGCGCATTAAAAGCGTGGAGGGAGAATTAATGGAAGAAGAGAAGCAGCATGTCACCCCGGATTCCAGGCTCATGAGCTAGCCCTTCTTAGCTGGATGAGTTATGGTTTGTCGCGGCCCTCTGGGAGCTATAAATGACGGAGTCCGCGTGGGGCTCTGAGCAGGGCTTCCTGCACTGCTGAGTCCATTACTGCTCTGCTAAAACCCTGGACCGCCACACACACGCACAAGGGGCCGGCGGCCTAACCCAAACACCGCTCTGGAAGTGACAGACGGAGAGCAGCAATCACGCTCGGGGTCGTTAGGGTGACCGGCTGCATCACTCCAGCGTCGCGGTTGCCGTGGCATTAGTCTCACTGAGATATCTGAGTGCTTTAGAAGAGACCCACACGCCCAGCTAGGCCTCTTAAGCATCCCGGGCATAACGGCATAATTCTGCGTGGCGAGTGAGGAGAGACGCACGAGAGAGCGAGGGGGGTTCTGGGACGGGATCCTCCTTTGGCAGAAGCAGAACGCACTGAACGTGAAACTCTGGGACTCGGATTAAAATCCCGCCCACTGAATTTGTCACCAGCGAGGAGCAGCGCACCTCTACGTAACTGAGACGCCCCGCGAACTCTGCAGGATCGACAGAAGCATCTTTAAAGACAAACCCATCTGGGCTTGTGTTTCTCTAATTACCGTGGACTTATGGAAGTAATGAATTGGGGGGGGTAGGAGAATACAAATGAAGTGTGTGAGGTTTTGATCTCCAGGAGCTCTCCGGGCAGTTTAAAGAGCAACAGACATGGGTGGATCTAATCAGCAGTAAAAATGATGACCGTGGCTTATCTTATGTCTCGTGTCAGGACTGAGTCTCTGTCGAGACACGTGCAGGGTTTGGCATGTGGAAAAAACGAACCATTTTTTCAACCTACTTAGTTTGTCTTCCTGGTTCTACTGTGCAAAACTCATCAGTTTTATAATTTAAAAGACAAACGTCTTTTTTCCCATAGTCCTCTACCAATCTGGAATAGTGACTCTAAAATGTCTTATGATGTCTTCTGTCTAAGTTACCAATCCCGAGCAAGCATGGTAAAACGATATTAATAAAAAATAACAAGATTTTTAAATAATTCAATCAAATCCTGACTGACAAACAATCCCCACCACCACCTCAATATCTTATTTCTCTCATGATTTACATCACATTAGAGTGGAGGTCACTTGGTCTCGGGACTCTTTTGAAACCTTAACCGGCTCCAGTCCCCCAACCTCCTCTGTGGGACAAACATGATGGAGGCCTCACATGAAGGAAACCACCTCATAAGCCTGAACGAAGGCCGTACCGTGTGCTGGAGGACAGCCCAACGTCGCATCGAACAGAGCGCAGACGATGACTGCTGGCCAGACAGCCCTGTCACCTGAAATCATCTCACAAGCAAGCCTCTCATCCACCCTACACACACACACACACACACACACACACACACACACACACACACACACACACACACACACACACACACACACACACACCCTGCAGGGATGCAAAGCGCACAGACGTTTGGCTCAGGCTGGGGCAACACGGGCGAACAATACAGGATTTGTTCAAGACTTCAGGCCTGTGCTTTTTATTTCTCTTTTGTTTGGAATGACCCCCTCACACACACACACACACTCACACTGTTTGTTCTAGGTCTATCACTGTCACTTAAACCATAATTTAGAGGTTTGTATTTTCCTATCAATAGATAGGCATGGAGACTCTAGTGTTTAATCTGTCAGTCACACTTTCAAACTGATGGTTTAGCTTTAAGCACAATGCTTGCCTCTCAAAACACTTCTCAGACTAATATATTTACTATATTGAACATATTTACCCTCAGCTCTTAAGTGTTTTAACATGGACTGCTTAAATACAAAACCTGGAAAGAGCAAATCAGGCAGAAGACTTGAGCTGCAGGTTTGAACCTGTGACTCACTCCTTCCACAACCATGACCCACATATTCAGCAGGGAATCTATTAATTCTATACAAAACCATGACCCCATATTCATCAGTATATATTACATCTGCATGTCTGTACACCTACACCCTCTTTTAGAAATGAAAAATGGAAAGTAATAAAAGTATAAAAAGAGCCCGGTGATTAAAAATGGCTGAAAGTCATCCAAGGAGATGAAAACAACACTATTTTGGCAAAGCAGCACAACTGAGAAGCTGAAGTTATCAGAGAGCAGGGAGTGTGTGCAACTCTGAAGGTCCGGCTGCACCTACAAGTGCGCCACGTTAATGTCATTTCCAAACGTACTAAACTATACGCTGACTGGAGTGTTTCCACCGAGCCAAAATATAATTCTGCTGTCTAAACAAGTAACTGTTATTTGCAGTTCCAGATAATTTACCTTTTAGAAAATGCCTTAGTAATTTACATAAAATAATGTTTGATTTCTTCAACAAAGAAAAATGTTTTGCTTTATCTAGAGCATGAAATAACTGTTGATTCTGGCATTGACAAAAACTAATTTTCTGCCTTTGGCTAAATGAAATAAAAGATAATTCTTCAGCCTTCAACAACGAAATGTTTTCTTCTTCCATGCATTTCCCTCTGCATGTTTTCCCAAGTTCATTTCTGTTAATTCCACCCTTAATAACTTAAAAGAGTTTAGCAACGAGACCTAACATTACAAGTCAACAAATCACGAGCCCAGAAACCTTCATGCTCCGTTCGTTCATTAGCCAGTCGAGGAACAGACGCTGGAAAAATGACGAAACCATACGTGTTTAAGAAACCTTCCGGACTTCAGGCGGACTTTTGCAATGCCGCCTTCCCGGGCCGCACCTGAGGAGCCGCGTCGGTGGAGGAGTCCATTGTTCCGGGTTGGTTCACGAGGCAGACACATTCCCATACGTCCACACTGGAGACCACCGCTACAGAGGGCGGAGACAATGCCTCACCAGTGGACGGTTATTCTAGCGCTTTCTAAAGGACGCCGGAGCAGCAAAGCGCAAAAGCGCGGTTGTGCAGGCTTTCAGAAGAACTCGGGACCATTCGTGCAGAAGCCTTCAATGGTAACATTCACAGAGAGAGAGAGAATGGGGAAAAAAGGGAAATGCAGGAAAAGTGTGTGTGTGTGTGTGTGTGTGTGTGCGTGTGTGTGTGTGTGTGTGTGTGTGTATGCACATGCATGTATGTATGTGTGTGTGTACTGAAAGACGGTGAAGGGAAGACGGTGCTTCAGTGCTGGGCTATTCTCGCTCTTTCACTGATTACATTGTTCAGGCTCCTAACAGCCTGACATCAACAGGTGGCTAAATGAGCTAAAGTGTTTTTGCCCCTCCATGCACAAACACTTAATTACACACATGAAAGAACACATGCATGCTGCAAACACACACACACTCACACGCGCCCACAGCTAACATCAGTGTGCTCTCCACATGCAGTGCATTGCCGTTTACTGTTCACAAACACATTAAAAACCTAATAAAAACAAAGACCTCAACTAAAGAACAAAGTGGTCAGCATGACTGAACGGTTCTGCCAGCTGACATCATGCCCAGATGCACCCGATCAGCTGGAGGAAGCTGCAGAAGAGAGAGAGAGTGTGTGAAAGAGGGCAAGTGAGAGAGAGAGAGAGAGAGAGAGAATGTGAGTGAGTGAGGGCAAGAGTTAGAGACATAAAGAGGGAACAAGAAGGAGAGAGAAAAGTAGAGAGAATGGATAAACAGAGGGAGAGAGAGAGATATAGGGAGAGAGAGAGAGACCTCGAAAGAGAGAGAGGCAGAGGAAGAGAGAGAGAGTAAGAGAGTGGATAAACGGAGAGAGAGAGAGAGAGAGAGAGAGAGACAGAGGAAGAGAGGGAGACCTAGGAAGACAGAGAGACAGAAAGAGAGAGAGAGAGACACAGAGACCGATTCACGAGCGGCCTGCACAGTGGCCTGGGAAAAGCTGCAGTGGATTGGCATGCAAATCAGGTCCGGCGTGTGTACACGCTGCCTTCAGACCAGGTCATTCGCCAGCGTTCACCTCCCATTAATACCAGAGGCCATTAACGACAAGCTGAGGGTGGCGGGGGAAGGGCAGGGCAGCAGACCAGGTGTCTGGGCGGTCGCAGAACGTGAACAGAGAAAGCAGGGGCAGTTTTCCACAAGGAATGAAAGGGTGAGGGGGGTGGGTGACACTCTGCACCAAGCCATGTCAATAGCTCTCCATAGGTTTTCTTTCTTTTGTCTTTTTTTTGGTCAGTGTGTACGAGGGGCATGTATGAAGGTGGAGGGTAACTAAGAGTTTTTGTTTTGTGTTTTCTTTGGTTTGCTAAGCTGTGGTAGCCTGATACTGACAGAGATTCTGCTTCTCTCCTACACGGAAGCACTAGGAACCACCGTAGGAAGAGGCGGTGAAATAAACGAGAACATCCCAGGTGCTGAGAAGACAGTGGGGCAATCTGAGAGAATGAAAACATACTTTTAGAAGGGTTACCAGAGCCCATCCTCACTGGCCAAGTGTCGTTCTGACAGTTTTTACAATAATCCATTTTGCAATTTACAGTCTCTACTGCATTAGCTGGTAGCTGGGTCACAGTCCATAAAGGAAGCTGTAAAGTCAAAACAACAATACAAACTGCTGCAT
>JAOXYF010000019.1:11441047-11458547 GCA_028565775.1 Sternarchorhynchus goeldii | reverse complement strand
CACAAAGACATTCCTTTAATGGCCACCGTCCTCCCTCATCCTAAAGGAGGCAAGAACAAATAAAGCCATGTTGTGAACACAGTCCTTTCACCAGCATCCAGCACACAGCACTGCTTGGCTTGGACACTCTGCCTATTTTTAGCCTCTGGTTATCACACACTGCCACTGCCTGCCCTGCCTCCTCTAGTAGCTTCTGTCTCTTTCGTCTTCTCTCCACCAGTGTGAAAGATGGCTTCCTGGAGCCCATCTTCCACAGAGCCTGGCCTGTGGAATTGCACGAATCCCTCTGAGAGTTACTGCCGCTCCAGTGGCTCCCTCACAGCTAGACGGACACTTTTTTCGCGTGTGCCAGCGTTCACATGATGCCAGTATTTGGTCATAATCTGTAATGATGAACTGCAATCCTCATAAACGATGCAAACCAGGGGAGGAACCAGGCAGAGCTGACACTCATATGCAACTTGAGTGCAAATTAACAAAAGGGCAACTCATCTCTTAAACAGAGATCTGTTTATACGTCAAAAAAAGAGAATACAATACAATAGAATACAATCAAAAGGCACAGAAATGGTCAGTTGTTGTTCTCAATCAGTTCTTTACCGATTGGACAGTTCTTCGCCGATTGGACAGTTCTTCGCCGATTGGACAGTTCTTCACTGATTGGTCAGTTCTTCACTGATTGATCCTACATTAGGGCTCTCTGAACACATCCACATTTGGCCTCCATAACACAGTGTCACTCAGAGAGTGCTTGAATCGATTGGTCTCTTCTTGGCCTGACTTCCAACAACACCTTCATATCATGCCACTATTCCTTCAATTTACCAAGTAATCCTGAGCTATATCTGTTCACTTTATTTCAGCAAATTAGATACTCGAGCCTGTAATAGGGAAAGAGGGAAGGTTTGATGTCAGGATAATGTCCTGCGTGTAACAACAGTCGTCTCTGACAACCACCACGATCATGAACGTAACAAAAAACGTCATGAACGTAACAAAAAACGTCATGAACGTAACAAAAACATCATGAACGTAACAAAAAAAAACACCATGTGCCATATGACTGACTCATCTTCTTTCTCAAAGCGCATGACTGTATACAAATCAGTCTATAAACATAGATGGTCTGCTCACAACGGCCTACACCTCTACTCATGGCAGATATCTGTACACACCACGCATGTCAGGGAGGTATATTTAACATACTGAATGGGCTGGACGAGTCGACACTGGCCGCTCCGCACGTGCTCGCTACGGTTGCCCTCATTTACTTTTCAATCCAGACTCGGCGCAGGAGGGACTCCACAGTCGTGCTTCAACAATCAGCAGCAGAATGAGGTCAACATGTCACTAACCAGCACTGATGCACCCCTGGCCAGTGTTTATTTCAGCTTCAACTCCTGTCTTCCAGGGCAGAATAAGCAATTGGGTTTGACTAAACATGAGTATTATGTATCTATTTCCAAATCACTGATGATTGGGTGCTTGTTTGATGTTGTAAACATACGGATTTATTCATCACTGCAAGGAAGATCCTGACATTTGATTTAAGTTTTTTGGGGGGCTTTTTGTCTCTGTGAATGTAAAACCCATTGAAGGTACAGGCTGCTGATGAACGTACAGTCCTACAAAGACCAAAGACTCAACAGGGGTTATTCTAGGCCAGAACAGGGCTCCAAATAACATCTGTGCATGCATTATGTTTTGACCCCGAGCTGAATTCAAAGGTGACCATCTACGCTGTGAGTTCGACAGCTTGTCACGAACCTCTGCCCTCTCCACTATCCCAGCTCTTTTTTAAATTTATTTATGTATTTATTTATATATTTTTTTACACTCAGAAAGCCACCATGTGTCGTATCCATTTCGCTAAGAAATCGGCACACAGACTCTGGAGCGCAGCCCGCCGCTGCTCCATGCTGCTAGGGAAATGACAGGCTCTGATGCCCAGCCAGAAGAGATGGCCACTCGCCGTCAGAGCCCAGATGAGCTTTAGCCAAGACGTCAGAGAGAGAGAGTCGGAGAGAGAGAGTCGTCCGTGCATGGTTCCCGCTCTCCTGGGCAGTCAGGTCCATACAGTCCTTTAACACGGACAGCCGTCACAATCTGAAACGGGTCTGCCAGTGTAAAAGATGCCAGATTAAAGAGTCCGTTTTGCTGCCTAGATTGGGCAGCAACCCCCCCCCACCCATTTTTGAGTGCTGATGCATTTCATGTAGTGGAAAAGACAACGTTTATATCATGAGCTTTGAGGTAAATCTTCTGGCCAAGCCAGGACATGAACGAAGGTTTCCTGGGCACCAGAGAACAAGACCAGGCGGAAATGAGCCAAGATGTTACTTGAGTGGGAATAAACTTGAGACGAGAGTAGGTTGGCATGCAGGTCTGTAGTAGTACGCACAGCACACCTGAAACATCCACACCGTCTTCAGACAGTGAAGAGAAAGCAGGCCACTGAAACTAATCGTGCAGCATGTACAGTCCATGCAGGGCTGGTCATTCAACACCAGCACCACACCGCCTCCAGAGGACACATCTCCAGGTTTCTGAGGGGCAGAGCAAGGTCCCATATGGGGTTGTTTCATCTATAGAAACTATGCTATACTTCCTATGCTATACTTACCCTGACAGTTCAGGTGCTGCAAATCAACTGAAGCCATTTACCAGCCTTTGCTACACCGACATAAACACAACAGTGGCTTCATTCTTAAGTGGAACGGCTAAATATTAATGTTCTCTACTCCATCAGAGGCACAGGTGAGTCTAGCAGATGTACCAAACTACTCCATCAGAGGCACAGGTGAGTCTAGCAGATGCACCAAACTTCGCATCCCCTCCTCTGTTTCCAACATTCCCTTCAATCAATCAGATGCTGATCATCAGTAATTCAAACAAACCTGATAGTTCTTTAGTGGACTGTAACAGTGCACATCTGGTTCCAATCAACTTGGATTACCTAATACAGAGCTAATGCGGTCTTGGACAAAGCTTTGAAATGCTTTCTTCTATGCTTGACGTATATCAAGGAGTTTTAAGGGGAACAGGGCTGCAAAGTATCCGATGCAGGTCTCGCCCCAGTCTTAATTAAAGAATCTAGAATGATCCAGTGCAGTGCCAATGTCCTCTACACTCTGCCTGTGTAACCCATTGCTTCGCTATGGCTGTCTAAAAATTACTTGAGTAATGAACATTTCAAACACACTGCTGACAGCAAAGATCTGTTTGCAGCATTCACACAGGACTCTGCTTTCCAACAAAAATATTTGATTATTATCTGCAGAATGTCCCCTGCCTCCCCAAGTCTGAGTCCCGCTTGCACTGTGCTTCTCGTTACCTGGTTACCCCTGAGCCTTTGAGCGTTGAAGGTAGGCCGGTTAACTCTTCACACTCTGACTGTGCGCTCTGGATACTTCCGAGCATGTGCATTCCTTTACTAACCCTGTGTCTCTCTCAGGAAGGTGAGTCATTCCTACCATCAACAGGTTATTTAAGATTATGTTTAGTACTTGTTTAGTACTTGGTTAAGAATGGTATGGATGCTTTAAATGGCAACATTTTTTCTTCATACTTTACTCATACTTTACTCTTTCCATGAGCCTGGTTCATATTAGTGTTTTGTTTAGCCACACATCAGCAGTCGTCCCAGGCCTATACAAGCTTTTTATGGGATTTTTAACAAACTGTAACCTGGATTTTCTGTTCATGTGGCTTTCCAGTGGTTTATATCTTGTGGTAAACCCTGTGAAGCCATGGTGAGTTCTTCTCTTTGTGGTGTTCCTTGACATTGATTGCTACATGCTGGATAGTATTCTTGATGACCAATGAACATGACCGAAAGCGTTCATCATGACTGTAAGCCCACTGCTGTGGTCTATAGTGGTGAGCCAGGTTGTCTGCCGTTGTTAAGTTCACTTGAGCTTGCCTCCTAACAATGAATCAAACATTCAGCGTTTCTGCGAGATGTATTGCCACAGCAGATAGACTGCAAATTTCTCATGTCGGAGAATAAGCTCTAGACCTTTAGCTGTCTCCCCAAATGAATGAAGCACAGAAGACACAACCATCAAGAAAACCACAAAGTGCCCATTGTTCTTGTCATTGTACATATTATTTTCACAAAGTGCCCATTGTTCTTGTCATTGTACATACTGATGCTTTAAAGCTGCCGTTCTGCACCTTAGCCTCCCTGTTCCCATTTATTTCACATCCAATCTGAAGTAAAACTGCAGCCCCAGGAACAAAGACTGTGCCACTGTCCAGCGCCTCACCCTGTGAGGACATGCTGACAGGGTAAACATCCTGAATCTATACTCTATCACTGTGCAGATGGCCCTCGCTGACAATCCCGTTGGATCCTACTCACCCATGTAAACTCCTCCTGTTGGCACTGGCTGTCACCCCTCACGTCCAGTTAGAGATGAGCGACCGCAGGGCTCTCATCAACTTGCACCAGGTTCAAAATGTCACGCTCTTCCCATCGTACGAAGTGCCAATTAATAAAAAAAAAAAAAAGTACAGACTTCATAGCCATGTAGAGCAGCTAAAGCCTTCACCTTTAATGGAGGTAAGTTATCTAAACATCCTCACGTTCTTTCATAAAGCAAAATATCAAACTGAATGAACTTGCATATTCCTCTCAATACCCTCTGGTCAAGGATGCTACAAAACATGAAAGGAATTTAAAATTGAACTTTTGTGTTTTTCCCCTGTTTCTTCATTTTTACACTTTTATAAATCTGTCCCAGTTTCTACAGCTATCAAACTATGGAAACTACAGTTAATCCGAGAAAAGGTTAACACTTCAAACATTAAAGACATTGCCCCAAAATTAATATGAAACTGAAACTCAAGAGCAGTTAGGGCAAACTTTATTCTTTTGCCAAAAGGCATCAGTTTAAAGTCTTAAGGAGGTGCAGTTTTTAGAAAAAAAAAATCTCAAAGGCTGTTAGCAGGAATTATACAAATGAAAACTCCCTGCAAATGTCTCCCTGCAACCAGAAGACAACACACAATTTCTTTTCAAAGTGAAATGTAAAAATTGGAATCACAAATGTATTGGAGGAAAACCAGTAAACGTGAGCGCCGTTTTCTAGTCATGAATAAAGATGCCAATAGCATTTTTTCTTTCTACTGTTAGATATTATGAATGGGCAGGGTGCTCTCATGAAATATTCATATCCTCTGCAGATTTTCTTGGCTGATAAATCCACTGCCATCGGGACAGGACAGGGTAATGTCTGGGTCCCGTTTTAAATAGATTTTAAGCCAAAGAGAACAAAGAAAGTGAAATGGGAATCTGTTGAATCTGTGTTTTCTCTCCCTCTTTCAGGCGAAGGCAGTGAGTTCAGAAGAGAATCAAGTTGTGGTTTTGCGCCTGTTCATCAGAAATACACAGACAAGGGCAACTGACATGGAACATAACTAAACATCTACGGCTTTCACCTAAGATCCTTCAGAGAATAATCATACCTTTATAGTCTTCCTGACTGGGTGAGGTTTTTTTGTTTTTTTTATCGGACTGAAATATTTGAATAAACAAACCATGTAATGTTTATTAGTAATAGTACTACTAGTTTGAGAAAAATCACACTTCTTTTCATGGTTGGATGCAAATAGACAAAACTAATCTCAGAGTGGGTTTTTTTTAGAGGAAGGCAAATTTCCAGCCATTTCTTAACGCGCAGGCTATGATGTTCCCAAGAACTATAATCAGACAATAAATGGACCACTGAAAAGCATTTTATTCATCAAAAAATACTTTGCTGTAATTGTGGGCGTGGTTTCATTTATCTACTGTTCCAATGATGCATGAAATATTGATTGTAACCCAGCAGAAACTATCCGTCTCGGATTGTGTTGGTAAGGCAAAGAAAACTATTTGGCCAAACCATTCAATAATGCGGGAAAAATGAGTGTAATGAGGGTAAAAACATGAAGGCTACAAAGAAAACATGTTTATATATACGATAACAAGCCGTGTGTGGCTCAGTGCAATGACATCCAGCCTCCCAAGGGACGTACATTGGTCATGGTGAGCAGTGGTGTGGAGGAGAAGCACTGAAAGAATCCTTTGGGCAGTTTTCTCCAAAGGCCAAGGATGCCTCAGCATTATCACACATTATGTGGGCTCCTTTGTTCCTCTGAGGAGTGGAGCAACACTATTATGAGTATAGCAATTGAAATGTGTTGAATAATGCATGGAGAGTTAATTAATTCACAGGGCGCTTTGATCGAATAGTGCGTGATCTCAGTGCAGCTAGCAGAGGACTTCACCCCTGCGACTAAATCTCTCCAGCAGGGAGGCCCTCCTATCTCTCCTCTCTTCCTGCTAAACCAATCCACAGGGGAAGGCAGGCAAGCAGAGCAACTTGCCACAGAGCCAGGGATGATTGTCAATCTCCACCTGTAATCCTTCCTTGACACACACACACACACAGTCATGTACATGCACAACACACAAACACACACACACAATTACACACATATGTGCACATAGTGACTGAAGTCCCATGGTCTAGGACAGTGGAAGACGCTTTGCATGAGCAATAAACCCCACCTCCACCACCACCTTCTCTTTTCCCTTTTAGCTGCAGAATCTATCTGCTCTGATGACTGTTGGCTCTGACTCCAACCGTGTGCCTCCCACGCCTGGCCTCCACCAGCTTTTCCAAGAGAGGACGCGTTCCACCGAGGCCCGAGGCTAAATCACACCTTGCAGACACGCCCCGGCAAAAGCTCCTAAATCGTCTGGCAGTGATAGAGTCTTAATACAAAGCAGAGTGACAAGTAATATGTTATCCACCATTGATCCCTCCACCTCGGTCCGGTACTGTTAATATTTCACCCTTCACATCTGGCCTGGACAGGAGAGGAGAGAAAGAAAGCATTTGCACACAGTGAAAAGAGAATGACATGCCTCTGTTTTCACTGGCTTCATCTGAGAAGGAAAAGAGACAGAACAGGACAGGGAGGGGGCTCCATTTCCAAAAGAACAGAGAGCGGATAGAACTCTAACAATGGGGTATAAGATTGCAGTTGAGTACCTGTCTCTGAGTGTAGTGCTTGTGCTGTCTGAGGGGTCGTCAAGCACTGCCCCCCAGCTACCCTGCCCGTGAGCTCCCCTCTCCTCTCAGCTACCCAGCCCGTGACCTCCCCTCTCCTCCCCAGCAACCCAGCCCGTGAGCTCCCCTCTCCTCCCAGCTACCCAGCCTGTGAGCTCCACTCTCCCCTCCAGCTGCGCACATTTAAAGATGCCGTCTAGAGGGGGCACCTGGAAACCGAAACGGTTGGGGCAAAAGGCCGCAGACTTAAAAATGCTTCTGCTTCGCACCTGAAGCGGTTTTCTCTTTTCAAGCATGCCATGTTAAACCAGAGTGCAAAACCGGTTGCCCTTCACGGAGAAAGCCGCCCCTGACTACGATATTTATAGAGGAAACTACGAAGCGCTTGAAAAGGCTGATCGCTCCTTTTGCGAGCGTACAGAAAAGCTTCCCTGTGCTGCCAGTCGTCCTGAGGAATGTTCCATTAGCGCCTCGAATTTAAACGGTCAAAGAGCAAGGAGGTTAAATGTGTAACCGATATATGACGCCGAGGTGCTTTCCTCTCACCATTATTCAAAAAGCATGCCCCGACTAAAATGAAGACATTATTTATGACGGTGCCAGACCAGAGACGTGTGTTTATCATCACCGAGTGTAACAAACACCCTCTCTAGGTGATACAACCCACCTGATGCTAAAATAGAAAAAAATATATATTTTTTCTGGCCCGATACACACGTTTTTATTGTAGGCTGGACATTAAGCTCATTGATCATTTCAGAAAGCCTTTTCTCCCTGAGTTAAACAGGTGTGTGTGTGTGAGAGAGAGAGAGAGAGAGAGAGAGAGAGATACGTGCTCTTTTGACATACTTCAGGCCTCTGGTGTTTCTATAACATTTGCATTGTGATGAAACGTATGTCTCATAATCTGAACTCGACAGTGCTAATGTAGAATCATTCTTACAACAACAGGAAAATCTCAAAAGGAAAAAGCCCCGTTGCTTTGTAGTCAAAAACTTTCTTTCCGCTTTTTATTGTGTGAAACCAAATCGTTTGAACTTCATGGGTGGTGTGTGTAATTGATAGTGGCTTGCTAGCTGCTCTCAGCAAAGCCTGCATAATTACGTTTGGATCGTACTGCACGGATTATTTTAGCAGATGCAAATAACAGCCGATGCAAAAAGGTTGAATGCACAGCAAGGCCGGAGCCTCGTTGGGCGGGACTATCTGACAGGTGTAGCCCGGGATGCACGTGCAATATACAGGAGAAACGTGCCTGTCTGCTTGAAACGTCGAGCAGCCCTGTTCACGCCTTCTTTATTTACATAGAAATACAGTTGAGTTCCCTTTAGCTGTATTTGTCTGTACAATATAAATGATATATTTTTTTTTACATTTTGCAAAGCAACAATAAAATGGAAAAATATAGAAATGCCAGTTTTTGCTGTTGGTAGCTTGTAAGGCTCTGTCAAATTGTAAGGCTCTGAAAGCTAAGACAAGCACTGTATACACGTTTCTTTGGCTTCCCTGACATTTTCACAGCCAACTAAAGGAAGACAAACCAGCCCTCATCAAGCCAGAGGGCTTAATGACCAATTTGTTTCTTATGTTTCAGCTAATTGCCACAGCTAATAAACTGATGATGACCAAGAAATTAAGCTTTTTTTCATCAAGCCTACAAGAATCAACCCTTTAAATGTATTACAGTCCATATTTATGCACATTTATATGGAAAGTGTATTCTTTTATTGTATATATTAATATGTATTTGTTATATTTGCGTATCTTTTGTACAGAACCTGATCTGGTCTTCCTTTGATATTTCCCACTTAATTTTTCATATGAAACTGAATCATTTCCTGCACTGTCCATCAATCACATTCTTCTTCCTGCTGTGGTCTGTTTCTCTGGTTTAGTTCTGGAAGAGGCACATGCTAAAAATACCATCTAGGCACTAGATTCTTGCACAAATACAATAACTACAATTATCAACAAACTGTTGATCTCGTCCGCTGCATTCAAACATAAACATAGCCATTGTTAGTTTAAGAGCTCCGCCATACATAACAAATAAAGAATATCTGGCTGTCAGTAAAGAACAGGATGTACATATATCTGTTTATGGAGAACTTTATGGAAAACTACATGTTATAAAGTGTCGCCATGGTACTAAAATATGCCTTCAATAATTAAGGTGTCAAATGTTGATATATCAAATATCACATTTTAGCTTAAAATGACCACAACGTCAATTTAAATCTATTGCCAAGCCCTAATCACAGTAAGCTGAAGCAGTCATACAAGTTCTGCGTTATCTTTTACTTATAATCAAGTCTGATTAAATATTTAAAAAACAACAACAACAACAACATGAAGGTATGTGGCAATGATTCTGCACGATCATGAGAACATTTACCTCTATAAAATGTTATCCCACCCATTCAATAGTTGTTCAATATTTCACCACCCTCTTGTTAACTACTGAAAAACAGCTAAAGCAAGCTGACAGCTGGTAATCACACCAGGACGTTGGACCAATAGAAGCTAAATGCACAGCTCCATGTCTCCGAACAAAAAACAAAGGTATAAGGGTTGCAGTATCAGAGTAAGGGAAGGGTGTGTACTTACAGTAACATGACCTACAATGTCAGGTAGAAATGACTATGAAGTTAAAGGGTAGAGCATTATCTTACTGTGGACAACACAAAATACAAGGCAACACTAATCCTCACTCGAGGGCAAAGACTGGCTGGAGGGGAAGTCTCATTTTCCTCTTCTTTCCTGAGTTTAAATAACATAAATCTATCTCTGATGGCTGGCTCACTCCCTGTTGTTTATCAGAAAGCTTTTAGAGGTTTCAGACTGATTTGTACAATAGGGGGATTTGGCCACTTTTAAAAACGGGCAATCAGTATAAAAGTGGCAATAAATTGGCAGACTGCTAGAGGGATTGGCAGATCCATGAGTTGTTTGTTGCCCTTTTAAAATCTTTCAAAGGTTTGGACTCCATCAGTGAGACCAGCCATCTTGGCAAGGTGGGGCAAGTGTGAATCCAAGTGCTAAAACGTGTCAGATGTTATCAGCATGTTAATTTAAAGCACATGTCCCTGAAGACTGAGCCACAAACACGTCTTAACTCAACATTTTCTTACTTTTTAGTAACTGTCATTCGCTTATTGCAGCTCTAGCGGCTCTCGAATCAGGAATTTCAGAATTGTGAGTTTAATGCATGACTGTATGCCAAACAAGGAACCTCTGTGTTAACCCAGTCACCTAATACAGTGGGTCAAGCTCCTGAACCCAAAGGTGTCAGTCTTTGGTGGAAGGAGTTCAAAGGCTTACCAAGCCCTTGACCTTGTGTTCACACCTCCTTCACTAATCCGGTTCTGGGGCTCTTGCTTCCACGTAGGCTGTGGCAGAACGAACATGCCTTCAAGGCCAATTCTGCAGGTGTTCTGCCAGCCAGCCACACATTGCATGCAACAGCTTGGGCCATATGGTCCACACAAAGAACAGCCTGACATTGTACAGAAGGAGCCCAGGGCTCATTCTTCTTCCGCGACAGTAGGGGGCGCTTGTTGGAACTAGTGGAGATGCATCTGTCAAAGGTGCCAAGAAACCAAAAACTCAGGTAGGGGCAGGGAAAGAATGTTTACATTGAAAAAAAAACTGATGCATGCTTTACCCAAATCCATACACGGAAAAAAGGAATGGGGTAAAAATCCCAAACATGTTTTTCCAATCAATCCTCACAGAAGCCTTTCTG
The DNA here is from genome assembly GCA_028565775.1 of Sternarchorhynchus goeldii. Classification (NCBI taxonomy): domain Eukaryota; kingdom Metazoa; phylum Chordata; class Actinopteri; order Gymnotiformes; family Apteronotidae; genus Sternarchorhynchus; species Sternarchorhynchus goeldii. The sequence continues at coordinate 11,447,741 of JAOXYF010000019.1, read as the reverse complement.
ACAGGGAGCCCATCAAGGGAGTCGTTCAGTTACCACATGCACACAATGTGTCTGCCACTTTTCAGCACAATCCCAGAAAGAGTGAAAGTGAGAGAAAGGGAGAGAGAGAGAGACTCACACTGAGAGGACAATCTGGCTGCAGCGGAAGGAGATGTCCATGTCACCAGCTGCTCAAAAGCGTATTGAGTTTGGAGAAGCTCTTACTCACCTCACGACCGGTAACACTACTGAAACATGAACTGTAGATTTATAACAACTCACACCCCACCCCCCCACAATGACACACTACTTAATCTAACAATGAGCAAAAACTGTTGACTGACAGATATAATACAGTGGTGCTTTGCCAAACAGAGCTCAAGGAAAAGCTTCATGAGACTGATGATCAGCAAAAAAAAAAACCACATGGTGAAAAAAAAATATTTAAAAAATGGAGGGGTTCTGCAAGGTTATAAGAAAACAGGGCCAGGAAGAAGAGTGGAGGCTTTTCAGACCCAAATCTCTGACTGCAAAGCCAATAAACGTCCTGTTCACTTAACTGACGATGGGCTAAAGCACGTTCTGCCAATATGTGAGACTGGAGACGTTTTGCTTCGCGCTCAGCGCTGAGAACAAAAGAAAAATCAGGTCACACGGTGGAGTAATTGATATGCGAGCCACTCCCCTGAGGAGCACCGATTCATAAACAGGGGAAATTGACTGGATAGGAATGTTTATTTCCCTAGACTGATTAACCCTGCTATGATTGTGATAGGAATGGTTGAGGTGGTAAAGGTACAAGCGGTGAAAGCTCAGATCAAGTCTACCAAGAAGAGATTCAATTTATAGATTATCCTAAAGCTTTTCAATCATACAGTGAAATCGCGGCCTCCCGGTGAACTGACATCTGCAGTTCCCAGCATCCCCAGTCAGGCAGCCTTTGTTGCTGGAAATCACAGTTAAGGACAGTAGAAGTTCGTAAAATGGATATAGCACCTCAGGTCCACCAGACAACAGCCTATGTTAACGTCAGCTGACACGCTATTCGTCATTCAGAGAGATCAGAAATATTTTACTCAGTGTTCCATATTTTGGTGCTTATTCATTTGACTGAACAGGCGCAATTGAGTCTAGGTAGAGCTTTATGCTCTTAAGATTTTCCAGCTGCCTTCAGTCATGATCTCTAGTGACTGCGGCCTAAAGAGTGGGTGCTGGTGGAAGGCTTGGGAAATGATCACCTTAAATTCCTACATTTCGCTTTTCAGTGAGCTGTGTAACTTCAGCACAGCACGGGCTGTAGGAACCCAGGCCTGATCATTGTTTAACGCGCCCCAGTGGGCACGTTTCTCTTTGTTTTGGCAGGGCGGAATTCATGGGCGTGCACACGCCCAAGTTCCTGCAGAAAAATCTGTACAGGCCTGAGAATGGAAGGGGCAGAGTCACAAAGGCACAATGTGCAGATATACTGATAAACAGGATCTGGTTGTTCACATTTTCACTTCCCCAAGTATTCCCCAAAAATATTGATTTCAGCAGATTTTAACTTTAATTTGCATGTGTGCATGTAATTGCATGATCGTGCATGCATGTATGTGCATATGTAATTTGCGTTTGTGCGTGTGTGTGTGTGTGTGTGTGTGTGTGTGTGTGTGTGTGTGTGTGTGTGTGTGTGTGAGATTCTGGACTCACACTGCAAAAGGTGAGAACTAATGACCACTCATTACTCAGACTTCATAAAATCCTCCCAGTGCCTCGAGCTTTGGAGAGTTCACAGAGTTGATTATGGTGGCTGCTCTGAACTGCATTCTAATTGATAGGGTCAAGCACAAATAATCAGTTGTTTAGCATTCTGAAGGCTTCCCATACTCAAATTTGCATTCTGCTGAACATACATAAACTCTATGAATAAATGCATAATTATTAACATACAATTCACAAATCATAAAAACACATTATGAAAGTTGCATTAAGTGACAATCCAAGAACATTCAACAGAGAAAAAGAACGTATGACAGACAAGTGAGCAGCAGCCTTTCGTAAAACCGTGCACAAAAGCCCCAAAGATGCATGGAAATCAGCAGATAACCCAGAGTCCGTTACAGCACACCCCATTAATCTAAAAGCCCTCGGATCTTACCAGCTTCCCATGGCTCATTCAGACAGGACATTCACCACTCCATCCAAGGGCAGTCCTAACTAATCAAACCAGAGTCAATTAACCCTCAAGGAAAAATAACAGTGCTCTTCAGTCGAGGTAAGCCTGAAGATTTCTTCTGCTTCAGCACTTCGTTTTAGCTCTCTAGATAATGCAGCCTCCTTTTGTAATTTTTTTTCATTAGCATAAAGGCATTTTTTTCCCTCACTAAATTCTTTAATGCAATCTAATTCTAATTACATACAAGTAAATAGATAAATAATTATGAATTCAAAGAAAAAAAATTAATGTTTTCTTGATCTCTTTAAGATTACTGTTCTCTCTCATTCTAAAAGCAGTCAGGTCTCTGCCATGGGCCGCCACATCATTAACTCTGTTAATTCCCTCTGTGATAATGCAATTATATGCAAACAAATACCTGCCACCATGACACTTTCTCTTCTCTGCCACACTTTGTCTGTGAGTGAAAGACTCATTTAATTAGCCTGCCTAGTTTAAAAGATACAGTTTCCACAGTCAGAATATCCTTCCCCTTCCTGTATATTATGGTCTTAAATCACACAAACGGCACATTAAATCATTAAATTGCATATTAAATTAAAAAAAGAAAGAATTTTAATGACAGAAAAGATGTGGGAAAGAAACATCTTATTTTGTTGTTTTCTAGTATCCAAACCGCTTTAACATCATGAAGATCATGGCATGTAAACCATGGATTAGCTAATAAGGTCAGGAGAGAATTGTGAATGGGCACATAAGTGTTTATCATGTGAAGAGGCACACACACACACACACCAGAGATATGTCTGTTCCACCTCACGGTGTGTTGCCAGAACAATCTGAGACATGCAGGAAATAAACGGACAGAGACGTGAAGGCACCCACCGACGTGGGACTGCTGGAGAATGCAAATGCACAACACTGTACTGACAATCGATGCTTATACAGTCACGGATCGTTGGCCGAAGCTTGATTTATTTACCTATAATTTGATTCGCTAGAAAGCAGCAAGTGTCTTAATCACAGATGTAGAGAAAAATTTCTTTAAATTAGCCTCCTGACATGTGGCTCTAAATCAGAGCCCATCGAGTTTATCCTGTGGGCTCTCGGGCACAGACTAAGGCCCTAGAGAAGCTCACCTGCATAACCACACCTCCCTGTAGGAGGGAACAGGGCATTTCGAAGTGAAGGGACGACCAATAACATATCGCTCTAATAACACATGGCTAAGTGTGGATCTGCTCCTTCTATAATAAAGAGTGGCTTGCCAGCAGCGGGCAGCACTGTTTAGGCAAATGGAGGTGCTGTTTCATTCCCCGCTTGCAGGAATCAGGCAGGCTTGTAGAGACCCTTGTCAACAGCGCAGAAAAGAGAGGCTTTAAAAAAAATAAAAAATACAGCGAGCAGTATGCCCTCACCGTGGGGAGAGGCTGTGTCAGTAAAGGGTGTCCCTGGAGTGATGTTAGCATCAGTACTGCTCAAAGGGCCAACACTGCTCTCCTCAGCAGCAGCTGAATTCAAAGGTCACGCAGTGCATCCCCACAGAGACACATCAAGTCACCAGTCTAGTCACCAGACAGGTTAAAGCTTCAGTAATTTAAGCTTCAGTAGTTCAGGATTCAGTAGATTCATGCTTCAGTAGGTTCAAGCTTCAGCAGATCATACTCAGTTCATGAGGCTTGATTTAGTAAAGTCGTGAAGGGCGATCAGTTTCTCTCCCTGTCCTTTAAAGGGCATTGTGTGGAGAAATTACTCTTTCGTGTTCTTCAACATGTGGCTTCTAACACACTGCTGGCAATCTGTCAGTAACTAATTGTTAAATAGTTCTCTGTCTTGTTTACTTTTACCCTCGAGGAGAACACAAGAGAAGACAAAAAAGACAAGCATAATAGAAACGTAAGCTGATCGTGACACTGGCAGAAACATTCGCCTTCTTTAGCACTAAGGTGATTCAAGGTAATTCAATAATTCTGTCTTATAATCTTGACAAAAACCTATAGCGCTGTCCATTAAAATATTTTTTATATAATTTCTTTCGTGAGCGTATGACAACATATTAATTTCCATGGTGATTGCTCTATAGAGTTCGAATGTAATTTTATGCATTATTTCACTAGCACTGATAAGTTAGAGTTTCATTTCTATTCAGTTTAGGGATTCATATATAGCAATGCTAAGTTAATAAGCACTTCTCATGTTTGGTCTAAAATCATAAGATAAAATCACTGTTTCCATTGTCCAAGCCTGCTGTTCCTGTTTGATTTTTTGCTACTTTTCAACTGTCTTGCGTATGTCAGGCAGTCAGTGTGAATGTACATCATGCAGAAGACCTTGCATGACAGTCCGATATTCTGAGTGACATGGCCCAGAGGCAGCCGTAACAAACCCTGTCCCTGTGTTCATGCCAGGGGAAGAAACACAGTACACACACACACACAGCAGACAAACCCCATGACAGAGAGGTGCAGGCAAGTGTACCGCCAGGCCCAAGGGGCCTGTATACAATCCCAGAGACTAAAAGAGGGGCCAATCAGGTGCGTGGGACGTCTCTTTTGTTACGCAGACGAGCTCGCAATCAGGTATCTTGTGTCGTAGAGGAAGGACTGGTCTGTCAGATCCAGACGCGCTAATCCAGACAGAGTGTCTGGTGCCAAACTGCCTGCACACTTCTAAGAGTGTTTCTGGAAGAGGATCTCCAAGAGAGAAAAAAAGAAAAATAAATCGTACATTCTGTGTAAAAAGTGAGTATGAGGTTCAGCAAGCGGGAACCCTTACCAGGAGAGCTGAACTGATATGACTGCTCTTTTAATTAGCTCCAAAATGCAACAAGACAAGTAAAACTTCATTAGCAAAACAGCTCCAAGTGCTACATGCTGGCTGCAAAAATCACAGCATGAGGTCGGCGTGTGACGGCACACACTGAAAACAAACACGCCTCTCCGAGAAGCGTTCACGGTTAGCGACTGAGAAACCCGAACCGGACGAAATTCATGCCTGTCTTTAAAAAAATCGGCAGCTGGACCACGGTCCTCTCATGTGAGTTTTCGTGATCCGTGCTTGGAAAATGCAATAGGCAGGCGTTACATTGTATAAACAAGCAATGAATATTACCAGCATGCATATGCATGGCGAACCCCATTGCTTATGAGTTTGGCTGCATTTCATCTGGAACGTGTTTCACAGAACACTGTGAACAGAATGAGGCGTTTCACTTTGCATCTGGTCACTAACACGCACACTTCAAAAAAAGTAGGTATATGGAGAAATAAATAAATAAATAAATAAATAAACGAAAGAAAAAAAAACATTTCTTATTGCGAAAGTACGATTTTTCAATATTATGTGGAAATAAATAGTTTGCGCAAACCTTGACGCTCGCGTTTACTGCAAATTGTGATTTCAATGTTCCTAGACATAATTGAGTTCAGAGCGGTTACAGGTTGGTTTCGGCAGACTGAAACGATTATCAGCCCAAGGTGAAAAAAGACAGCTATCATTTAACCATTTTAAGAACAAAAACATCACCTAAAACTCACGAGAACCTCAGCCCCACCTTCAATAGATCTTTAGTTGAAAAACAAATCTGTAACATATAGGCCTCAGTTGTTCCCATTTCCATGGAGTCTCCTGTCTAATACAATAGGAGTTTATGGAAACCTTCTTCATGATTCCAGAGAGTAATGGATATGGGCCTTTTAGTTCAAGCCAGTTTTTTTGGTATAAGCTCACAGTTTAACAGAAGTGATGTGAAATGAAAAATGCGTATCGTCACTCCCAGATGGACTGTGTCATGAACCCTTATCTGTCACCAGTGCTTTCCTCCTCAGCTGGTCTGTTGAACTAAATCCTTTTCGAAGATCAGGATCTGGTCTGACCAAGAATGAACCAAACTACGCTTGCTAATATTTTTGTCCACGCTGAACAGCTACCGAGCTGGCCTGAAGACTAACCGAGCCATGTGAAAACCATCACTGTTCCTTACACTACAAAGCACTGCCTGCTAATATCATCAGGCAAACAAACTCGTGCCATACAACAAGCCGGTCTTGTCTTCAGCCAGGCCAGGGCTTTGCGTCAGTTGTCTGGACCTGATGCAGTTTCACTGTGGAAACTGAAGTGGTATCTTAACGGTCCTGGCATTTCTGTTTGGTTGGAAGGTATCTGAAAGACCAGAGTCTGCCCTTCATAAGATGCATTACCAAGAGGCGGCGTACATCCCTTTAAGAAATTATTTTTTTTTTTGGTAAAAATTCCATTTGAAACAGCCTCGCTGCTTCCATAAAGGAGAAGGCCATTTCTGATGGTGCTACTACCCAATGCTAACAGGGGACAACTCGCCCACAAGTTAAATAATAACCCTTTGAGCAAACTTCTGAAATGCACTCCCATACAATTAGTGCAAATCTGGACTGTTTTCACTTCACATCAAAACTGAGAGCCAACTACCATCTGTGCCGTACGTCGTGTTGTAGCAAAACAGCACATGTTTATGGAAGCGCCGCGTGTGTTATTCATAAAAAGGAGCAGGCTGAGCTTTGAAGAGAGATCGATTACGGTGGT
>JAOXYF010000019.1:11416530-11427354 GCA_028565775.1 Sternarchorhynchus goeldii | reverse complement strand
TAACCCCCCCCCCCCCCAAAAAAAAAGGAGTATTTGTTTTCATGCTGTTAGAAAGCCATCAGTTGTGTTGTTTTTTTTTTTATGGTACAAGCTTTGTTTGAACATTTTTTAAATCTTACTCATTCTTAGCATGAGAAACTAAACTTACTTGTCATTATTTAAAATATTACTTATTAAAATTAGTTACAATTTTACAAATTATTTGTTCTGCAATTATGTAGTACTGTATGTTGATGCAATAGTAATATATATTACTGATGACAATATATATATGATGCAATATATATATATATATATATATATATATATATAGTGTTTTCCCTATTATTCTGACAGGGCAGCAAACCCAGCTGATATGACTCTACAGGACATGGCAGGACTTTTGTGTGCTATTTATTGAGCGATTATCACAGCACAGGTCAGTCTAAAGGAATGACTCACTGTTTCACTTTATCATACCCCAACGCAAACAGTGAGTAGGTATAAATAATCTATGACACAACTAATCTATGGGAGGTACTATAGGTCAACACTTTGTGTATCAGTCAATCATGTATGCATTTGTGTGTGTGTGTGTGAGATGCACGTGTGTGTGTGAGCAGTGTATGAGGTAGCACAGTGGGGAAATGGGGTAGAAGAATGTATCTCTGCCCTTATGGAATCCAGCTCAGTTTTGCCCCAAGACGCACAAGGGCAGCAAAGACAGCAGACCGTGGGATTCAGAGGTCGTTCCCATAGCAACCGTTGCCCAGGGAGCTCTCCGACCCCTAGAGTCTACCAATACAAGCGCAGTACAGGTTGTAGGTTGCATACGGACACTACAATCAGGGATAATCCGGCTTGACTTGTGGGTCAGAAATTAGTGTGGTTTAAACAGACTCCAGTTCATGTCTACCCCATTGTAAATACTCCAGACTTGTTTGACCTCATTTGTTTGAACAGATTTTAGCAAGAAATTAGAGATCTTGTGGGAGGAAGGGTGAAAGACCAAGCCTAGTTTCTAAAAGAAATATGTTTGTTTGTTCTTTCCTACAATTAAGAAAAAATAACTTTTCTTTGTTTTCTCTTGCTCTAAATTTAAATTTTCACTCTGTATCTTCTTGGCCCTTTACTGTTATTGACTTGTTGTTCTAAAATTGTTCTTTTATGTTTCATGTATGAATTCTATACAGTTCTGTAAAATTCTGTAAAGGTGCTATATAAATAAAACGTATTATTATTAACTGCTGTATTAGCAGTTAATGCTATATAACAATGTATATGGTCCATGGTGTGCACACATAGTTCTGAACGATGACAAAAATTTAATTATTAATGCTTTATTGGTTAGTGGAACTGTGTTTGTGCTGAAAGGAGCATCTGTGAATTCCAGCCAATAAGCCAAAAATCATTTAATTAAATCCAAATCTGTCTTTACAGTACGCAGTTATACTTCCTCCTGGAGGGACCCATATTTTCTACCAGTCGGTCTGTTTGTTGGCTGATGCTTATCAGGATCGTGCCAGTATTACTCTAGAATGTCGGCATGAGCACGGATGAAGCTGAAGAAACGAGACATGTCTGCAGCTGGATTCAGGACGGTTGTGAATGGCCTGAGAAGAAACAGTCATACTCTCAGATTTTTTTTTTTTGCCATTTGGCAGGCTGTTCATTTATATGGCAGCGCTGTGTAAAAGCAACCTCCCACTCACTGGAACAAGAGATTCTGACTTATGGTGCATTGTCAAAGTATTGTCAAAATAGTTTCTCATGCTGTTTAAATATGCTCAACATAATTGTTACCGCAGATGATATTCTTGGATGTAATATATAGTGCAGTATATATTCCTTTCAATAGGATCCAAAGGGAGAAGAATCAAAACATGTTTGTTTATTATCTTACTTGGGTGATTATGAATTGTGATTAGATGTGTTTTGTTTTTTTGTTTTTTTTGTGAAATAGTGATTGATGGGCAGCTGGGCTTTTCATATATGTTTGTGTGTGTGTGTGTGTGTGTGCATATATTCAGCTGGGCTTTAGCTATATGAATGATTTATTTGTCATGTTTTTAAGAGTTCCATTATAGAGACCTCAGAGGGTCCATTTGTTTAAAGATCAGAGAGATTCCAGAGCCACATGTCCTTCTTCAATGACACAAGCATCCACTTGTCTTACAGTCACACAGTCGTTAAAATCTTGCTTCAGGTCACATGACTTTTATGGCCTGTATCAAAGAAGGTCTGGGATTTGTTTATAAGAAGAGGATTAATTTATTCAGCCAAGAGGTCAACCAGCCAATACACACACACACACGCAAACACTCACATGTACACTGAGGTCTCTCACAGATGTACGTAGTGGATTTCTTTTAATAGAGATGTTATTGAGTGGGGAAAACGAACCAAAAATGTTTTTTTAAAAAACAGTAGAAATAATCGGTTCCTGAGAAATAAATCTTGTTGAATGTTGAAATAAATATTGAAATAAATACTGTTGTCTATTTGTCCCACAGCCTTATCCTAAATAAAGAGGTCATCTTCTGTACAAAAGCACCGCCATGCATCGATTCTTCTTCACATCTCTGCACTGTGGTTGGTTGAAGATGTCATCAGAGTAAATTGCTGAACTGCTAATAATCAGTTGCTAATAATGACTGGATTCTCACCTTCTGTCCTGGATGACTTGTCTCTTAGCAACCAGCAAGCAGAACTAAGGTCTGCAGAGGTTGACTCGCACCCCAACCAGCCTGCCCTCTGTTTTGTTTTGGGGGTTTTTTGGTAAGAACTGAATCTTACATCGTTCAGATGTAATAGGATTTTTCACCCAAATGAGAGATATTCTGAACCTCTGAATAAATTCTTCTGCTCACTCAGATTCATTAAATTTTTAAAGGGCTCTTTGTACTCTTCTTCAAGGTTAGACTCCTTAGGTTAGCAGCACTGTGTGGAAGCAAACAAGAAACAGGCTTTTTCTGGTAATATCGCACTCACTCAGTCAGTTTTACTCCTCTAAGATTGTTGTTGATTCATCATAGAATATATTTCTATTGTCTTAATAATCCTGACATTTTGTTGTAATTTCCTTCTTACCGAATAATCAACAGTTATTTGGGCTAAATTTAGCAAATGGCAAATTAGTTACAGATGTTGTCGTACTCAGGGGAACTGTTCTGACATTTTCAAATGCTATATTCCAACTCTCTCACTATCACCCAGTCAAACTCACACAAACATACAGACTCAAACAGGTGTGAGTGTGTGTGTGTGTGTGTGTGTGTGTTGTGTTTTGCTATGAAGGACCCTACAAGGTGAATTTGTCTCTAAACTTAACCTGACCTTAACACAAAGTCTAATTATTCACTGCCATGGTCCTAAACCTAAAGGTTAACCTGCCCCAACCCTTACACTAATTATGACCATGAGCGTGACTCTACCTATACCTAAACTTAACCTCTGGAACAACCCAGAACACACACACAAACACACACACACACATACACACACACAAATATATTTGAACATTCCAACAGCATTACTTACAAAACATCATATACAACTGGCATTGAACATTGAACACTATTCACTGTAATAATAATTTCTTTCATTTCTATCATATTTTTCCACCTTCAGCAAATGCTTTTAACGTAAAAGTAATACTGAAGTAATACTTTTTTTTAAAATTAAAAGTAATACCGCATAGCTTATAAACATTAAATAATCATACCTAAGCGTATGCCAGAGATAGACTACATAGTCGTATTTACTGTTATTTTCAATGCCACACCCAAGAAATTCCCATTGTGCTACATGTCAGCGTGAAATGTACAGAGCAGTATAGTGAGAGAGAGGGACATTGGGCTGGAGAATATGTCTAGGAACATACTCCTCCCCATCGCATATCCAAAAGACCTCAGCCAAAAGACCTCAGCAGATGTTAGCTTTACCTATCTGACAGCGGGAATGTGAACTGAATCCAGACACTGTCCAGTGTAATAATATAATAAAAGCCCTTGAAATATGGCATTTTTTCTTTTTCTTGATGTCTTTCCACAGTAACTATAAATTTTTATTGCACTTGCTAAGTACAAAATGTGTGAAATGTAGTCCTCTAATTACTGTTCGTCTAACACTCTGCTCCACGGGCCTGGTCTTCTGAAATATCCTTCAGGTTCAGTAAGCAAAGATGGTGGTGTCTGGTTCTGTCAAGTGCAAGAGAGCGTGAAGGTTTTCAGTTCGTAGTTGTTTGCGAGCCAACCTCAGGAGCCCAGTGTAAGAAAACGTCTCTTGCTAAAGTGTTTTAGAGGTGCTGAGCGAAGGGGAGAGCTGGAAAATGTGTGTGTGTGGGTGGGGGGTGGGTATTGTGTACAATGGAGGAAGCTTTAACACTAATTTGAGCTGAAATGGCCCACTGCACCAAATGGAAAAAATTGACCTTAGCAGAAGAGGTGATGCACACCAGCAGCCGCACCTGTTTGGGAGGAGGGGCTAAGCGAGACGACCTGGCGGAGCGGCCGTCCGAGCCCAGAAGCCGAGCAAATATTTCGTGAGTAATTTAATATCTGGAACATGGACACACGTCCAGCGTGGAGAGGAGAGAGGGAGGATAGAGGAGGCGAGTTTAGAATGGAGGGGAGGGAGGGGAGGGGACAAGAGAGGACAGGATGGAAGCACTGAAGGACAGATGAAGAAGCGAGGTATGTGTGCTCTGTGTTGGCCTGCTAGACATCCATCCTCCTCTTACTCAATGCTGACCTCCCTCTCCAGTAACTGGCTGAACTCAATCTGTCCACACCTAATGCGGTGCAGCCCACAGTTCGGTAATGCCAAGTTCACACTACACGATTTTAGCCCTGATTTTCTGCTTGGTTTTTTTTTGGTGTTTTTTTTTTGGTTTTTTTACAGGTTGCCAAGAAAAACGTTGCACCAAGGTTGCAGCTCAAAAACTCTCCAGATCAGGAGCAAATCAGCGTTCACTCGGGGCTCGAAAAACAGCTTGCGATTGCTCACAGAGTCAGGAAAAACATCAAGCATGCAAGACATGTGGACTTCTCCACGAATCAAAATCCTGTAGTGTGAAAAGGGTTTATGTTACCATGTTATGACTGGTAGTGAGTGACGTCAGGCCGCAACCAGTGAGAGTGCAAGATACACACACACACACACACACACACACATTCTGTATATATAAAGACAAGTCTGTCAGTCAGACGCTGTCTGAACTGCATGGATGAGTGGAGTGAACTGCAGTGGAAACAGCTAATTATCATTCTGGAGGTTATCAGGTATTATCTGTTATCATTGATAAAAGTGTGGAATGAAGTTAAATATTTTGTAATCATTGTACATATACCCTTTGTCCTGTAATATTGTGTAGATCCAGAGCTTGAAGATAGAGAATGCTTCTCTCATACAGCTGAGGTCAAGAGAGCACAGGCTTCCCGGAGCTCCACAGATGTGTCTGAGTGTGACCTAAAGCACTCGTCACACACAACAAGCAAGTCTAAACATAGTTAGGATGTGATAACCTATCGGGAGAGGGGCACCACCTGCCCCGCCACGCCATGTTTAGCGCCCTGCAGGACATGCACTGGTCCCGCAAGGCATGCATTCATCCCGCAGGGGAAGAGCGTCCCATGGAGGTAGGTTAAACTGCAGACAGGCAGTGCACGGAAGAGTACAAGCAAGTTGTGTAATGGAGGGTTAGAACATCACAGTTAGGGATGTGATTTGGATTAGGTGCGGTCATAGCTTGGTATGATTCATTCATTTGTGTGTTTCTGTGTCTCTATAATGTATGAATGAAGCTAGATTTATAGAGCGCCTTTCTCAAACCCAAGGATGCTTTATGGGCCACACACACAACATTTACATCGGACACGTGCTGAGGAAGCGGCAGCCAGTTGTGCACAGCGCACTCTCAAGTGGAAGCTAAAGTGCCCTGGGGGAGGAGAGGACACCACCCAGAACAAAGCACCACCCACCACTGGACCTACAGTCACCCAGTCATTCACACACACACACAATGATTTTATTGGGACAGTCATCATACAGACACAGTCATTTACACCAGAACAATTTAACTGGGTTGCCAATTAACTTAGCCTCCATGTGTTGGACTGTGGGAGGAAGCAGGAGACACAGGGAGAACATGGAAACTCCACCCAGATAGAGACACAAACCCAAAACCCAAGAGGCAAACATGCTAACAGGAGACCCTGGAGGAAACCCATGCAGACACAGGGAGAACATGCTAACCATCAAGACACCGTGCTGCCGAAATGTAAAGGATCTTATTCAATATTCTGTCCCCACTTTAAGTTCTCAAGAACTCCACATACATTCGAAATTGCAGAAGAATAACATCAACAGCAGCTTCGGCAGAGACCAAAGCAGCACTAAAGCAGACACATGTTTGACACCATCAGCTCATTCTGCTGCCTACGTAACCCCTGGGCAGTACATTCAGGTCAGCTGATCAGTGCAGAGGTCGTCCAGGTCAGGGGTCACCCTCCCCCAAGCCCCTCCCCCACTGTCCAACAACCCCCCACTCCCTCCGAGGCACTGTGTCACTTGCTGTTGCCAGGAGAAGGTTCTTTTTTCCTACTGATCTGCAGTCAGCCCGAGTTATGATGCGAAAAACAGAGAAGCTGTTCTGTGCTCCTCGGGACACTCTACCCTTCATCCAGTCAGAGGGGCAAGAGGCGAGGCAGTTTCAATTCCCCTGTCCCATCATGCACTGGAGTTGCTGACAGATAAATCGATGGCTGTCAGTGTAACTGTCGCCCCCAGTGCATCCTGGGAGTGCAGGGACAGGAAATGATGTGACGCCGCCTGAGGAGGTGTCATATTAGGACACAGAGCGTGTTTCCAGTGGTAGAGAGCAAAGGTCAAAACTCAGGGGCATTGTCGCTGACAAGGTGCGTCTCATGAGGCATGAAATGAAAAATTATATTAAGAGCTACACTATAAGATTACAATTCCTACTAATGGAAGTGTGTGTTCCATTGTTAGCCAGATTTCCCATCTGCATCTGAACAGCAACAGGGAGAAAGAGAGTTTGAAAAAAAATAAAACATTTGAACCAAAATGAACCCCATCCGTTTGTTTGGATTCATACTCTTTAGCTGTGCGCTTTGAAAGAGCCTTTAATCCTTTATATATATATATATATATATATATATAGCACTAGAATGTTTTTATCTTTTTTAAAGATGGAGCAGATCACAGTAATCTGTAATAATCTATAGCAGAGAGCAGTGTTTGATGTGCATATCTGTACATTCATATCTATGTGTGCACTTCTGTACATTCATATCTAGGTGTGCACTTCTGTATATTCATATCTATGTGTGCCTCCCATTGTGCATGCATGCATGTACAATTGTGTGTGCGTGTGTGTGTGTGTGTGTGTGTGTGTGATCTTCTCTCTGCATGACAGCTCCATGCCTCCCAGGGCCTCCCTTGGGCTCCAGGCCAGGGCAGTAGAGTGAGGCGTAGGTCACTGACTGGAGAGAGCTGCCCTCTTCAACTCCTGGACATGACTCAGCGCCCCCTCCTCCCACACACACACACACACACACACAAACACACACACACACCTCCAGCACTGTTGCCCCTTTAATGCACATCAGCGGAGAGGGCTGTGACTCTAGGGAACCCAGCAGACCACTGTCAGCTATGACTACTGCGTATGGGCTTCAAAATCAATTTATCAAGCAGAATAATTAACAAGTGTGATTAACAAGCCACTGGTACTGATAGTGATGTTGAAGCCTTCAACTGTCCAATAAAGATTTCTCTTGTGCAATTAAAGAAACTGTTATTCACAATGACCTAGATACTAATTAAACTGAATAGTTTCATTTTATTTTTTCCTCTACTTTGATTATTCAGTCAGTGTGCTGTCATATTACTGAATGTCCAATTTATTCTTTAATTGCAGATGGAAATTAAATGTATTTGCCACGGCTGTACATCAGCAAGCGAATCCTTAAGCTTTGGATTTTTAATTACGTTTTTCAAATTAATCTGTACTTAAAAGAGAATTCCATATTTTCAATATTTAAATATCTAGCTTGGGTACCTTTAAAGGGGGATCTAATGAACAGCCAAAGATCTCTGTCATGAGGAAATAACAATGTTACTTTGGCAACCTCAAACACTTACTTGACTGCTTTCAGCTAAGAGCCAGACTGGGTAAGACTTATTCTATCTGTCTAACCCCATAGGTTGTAATACTCCGTGTACTTGCATGCTAAATTCATTGTGGATATATAGAATGTATTTGGATCCATTTTGCTGTAAACAGTGATATGAACATTTACATGAAGGACTGTGTGCATGGAAGTACAGTTAATGTTGGCTATCCTTGGGGAAAATAAGATGTGTTTTTCCATTGAGAGGCCCTGCATTCCAGTTACAGTACTTGCTGGTGGATCACAGACTCTGCCAAAAATCCTAACAAGACTCTGTAGGTAGAATTAAGGAGATGAACCTGACATTTGCTGTCAAGTATCGAAGTTTATTTCTGCCATTAAGTAAGGTAGGGTACTGCAACAGACTTCCTGTGTAGAGCTCTGGTTTGAAATAAAACTCTCTTTGAGCTAAAGTGGAGAATGTCTTTTTTCAATTCAAGGATATTAGCTGAACCAGGCAGGAAATTCAGGCCTTAGTATTGCACTGTGAAGCCACTGTACTGCTGCATTATTGGGCCACGACTGAGAGTGTTACCAGAAGGGCTTGAGGTGATACTAGATGTGGCATGTGCATAAGGAATATGCTGCTCTTGTCTCCCATAATGAGGACCAAAGGATTGTCAGTACCAGTTAAGTAGGCTATCAAGTGCCTGAAATGTCTAAATAAATCAGAGACATAGCTGAAACATTAGATGTGCCAGAAACTGTTTTTAGGAAAATCACTAAATCACTAATGACTAATGCTGCTATCCAGAATGTAGGCACAGATGTGTCAACGACACGGGAAGAGAAGAACACATCAACATGACGCTTCCCCAAGGGACCAAATCCACTGGTAAGCCACAAGAACACAAGAGGCCTAGTGCCAATTTTCCAGAATGCAGAAAACGTTCTGGGACAAAATCTTCTAGACCACTCAGATGTAGATCCAGCAACAGGGTGATGACAAAGGAGGTGGGGGCGGAGGAGGAGGAGGAGGAGGAGGCTGATGGTCCCAAGATTGGTTTTAGGCTAGCCACGAAATTTTCTCCCTCTAGAACCGACAGAGTTCAGCGGAAAGTAAATCAAGGATTACATTTTTTTTATCTGCGGTAATTAAGTGAGACACAGTCTTCAAAAAAAGATTTTATCTTTTAAATTGAATTTTGAGCGTATTTCGGCAATGTTACCTAAGGGGAGCGGAGAAGAAGTCATCAGTAATTCGGCCAAACCATATAGCTACTTTTGTCTCAGTGAAGATGGATAACATTATATCAACACATTTAGCTGGTTAGCCAAGGCTGCTAGCAAACAGTATCTTCACTATTTAGTATTTAGTATAAACAATATTTAGAACACTGTCACCTGTTTATATTCACTAATAGTAAAACGTCATTTCTAGCCATTATTATAAATCAGATGCTGTACTTGTCCTTCAGTAACCTGAAAGGGGTCGAATCTCCACTTCACTTTCTGTTTTATCCCACTTTCGCATTCAGACTTTGTGATTAATAAGGAGAGGGTCTAAGGAGAGCGGTCGGCGCCTGGTGGTCAAAGCCGCCTAACTTTTAACTTGACACTAGTGCTAAAGCACAGTTCTGCGATGGGAAAAAATCATGTGGTGGCTTAAGCCCCGATTGTTCACCCCTTCAACCCCCTCAGAAAACAAGTTACCATCCGACTGGCTGCAGACTGAACTTTGTCTAGGCATTCATAAGGATGAGCAGTCTTAGTGATTTAGTGTAACGTTGACGTAACTGATCGACGACAATGACTCCTAGAGGAGAACTGCTGCGGAGCTATGAAAAACGATCAGAGATCTAAGAACCAGCACATCCGCTCACTCCTCCAGAACACTGGGAACGTTTTATTTATTTATTATTCTCAGTAAGCAGAATGTTAAAGTGTCGTTTGGGCTTTCAATTTTTTTGTCTTTAAGGTTTAGAGCGCGCACACTGGTGGTCCAGAGCTCCAAAGGCGGGGCTGGTTTATCGAGTGACGCCGTCGTTAACGGGGAAACAAGCGTGAAGCCCAAGGAAGCACTTACAACAGATGGAATTTCCTCTCTTTTGCATGTCATACAAATCACATGGCAACTCGCATGAATTGGGCCTCTCGTTCTCTCTCTCTCTCACAAACACACACACGCACACACATACACACACAGCTTCCTTCAGAGGGGTTTAATGGCAGCTCTCTGACCCAGATTAGGTCTTGCTGCTTCATGTGCTTGTGTGCAGATGCCCCACACTTGGCGGTGGACTGAAAATAGGTCAGAGGTCAAGGCAGCTCAATAAAATGGCAGAGCAAGCAATCGGCGAGAGACTTATGCAGGAACAAAGGTGGTCTGGTCTGTTTACCCCAGACAGGCAAAGCAAGAGGGGAAGGACCTTTTCATGATGCCTCATTATTACAGAGTGTGTGGCCACCCCTTAAGACCCAGCGGACCACGATTTGGCCGTGCACAACAACGTTCTGGGGCTTGAGCGCGGATTCCACATTGTTTGTTATAGAGGAGCGAGTGGGAATTCTATTTGTTTATGCCTCACTGCCTTTAAAAAGAACACCATTTCAACTGGAATGTCCAGGGATTTCCATGGAATTCCAACCAAATGGGGACTGAAACATGTTAAAATGAACCTGTTGCAAATTCTATGGCAAATGTGGATAT
>JAOXYF010000019.1:11381382-11398516 GCA_028565775.1 Sternarchorhynchus goeldii | reverse complement strand
TACACCCACCGTGATCACACCACACACCTCACTATACACCCACCGTGATCACACCACACACCTCACTATACACCCACTGTGATCACGAATTAAGCCAAATCAATTACAGCACCTGGGTGCCGATAAGTCACACAAAATACACAAAATAGCACAAAAAAGAACACAAAATAAAACAAAGTGAAGTGAAGCAATAGAGATCGTCTCTTGGACGAGGATGAGGATGAAGAAGGCTCACAGGATTCCCACCAGTGCTTCTCTTGGATGAGGATGAGGATGAAGAAGGCTCACAGGATTCCCACCAGTGCATCTCTTGAGTACATCTGAGGCAAATGTACAGCATCGGACAGCAGAACCTGTGGACTTCAATACTGTGGGATGTGGGAGGTGTTATGGATAGGGCCAGGTGTGTACACTACTCTGGAGATTGTGAAATGGGAAGGTCTGTGAGCAGTGGAGTGGGCATGCCCCTGGTGCTGAATCAACCACTACAACCAATCAAACCAAACTATTCAAGTACCATTACTGCAAAATCCCACCCTGCTACAGTATATTTGAACACATTTAGAATTCATTTAGAATGTAAGATATGTTTGAACACATTTTGAATTTATTTAGAGGACTGGATATGTTTGAACACATTTAGAGTTTATTTTGAATATTGGATATGTTTGAACACATTTAGAGTTTATTTTGAATATTGGATATGTTTGAAGCACATAGTGCACTGCAGTTTTCCTCTTTAGAAAACTATTTTTGGTCGCTTAAGGCTTCAGAAGGCTAGACTTTAAGATTCTTTTATTTATGGATTCTGATGAGCTTGGCAGACTTATCTCCCAGAATATCACATCAGCAGTCCGATATTCAAATATTCTACATTAAATTTAGAATTAATTTAGACTCGTTACATAGTTTTGTTTTGATTTGAGGCAATCATATATGCAGTATTTCAAGAGATGGCTGGGTATCATGGAGACAACAGTGAATAGCCTATTTCATTGAAAACTCATATAGTGACTAGTATTCAAATCTGTGTTTAGACAGATTTTGGTTTTCACTGATGAATCTGAGTGCTTGTGTCTAGCTATTATGCTTAGTTTCTTTATCAAATGTATTAATGCATTAGCATATTAGTAGTTTATTATTCAACAAAATAATTGTATTAATTTCATTTCGGTTGCCATATAATGTTGACCAGAGGAGGGTGGGTTCTCTCAGTGTTTCTTGCTCTTCCATTGTCTTCTTGGGCTCATTAAAGGTCCAATCATGGATCAGTCCATTTGTGACAACACCTGAATTGAACTGAACATCATACCAAGAACAGCAAGTCACATAAATCATTGCCTTAATCTGAGATCCTCCAGCTCCTTGTAAAGATTCAGTGGCTGGTGTAGAGGTGGGAGAGTTTCTCAAAGCTATATCTGAAATCCCACTAGTCTACTGCAGGCAATTAAGACTGCAGCTTCTATGATAATAATGTCTGGCATTGCTATCTAAGCATGCTTTGTTTCCCCAAAAAGAAATGAGCAAGACTCCTCTTACAAATGAATATTCATCTCTAGATAAATATCATATTGTCCCTTCATTGCTCTGTGCCATTTATTGAATATATCCACAATTAATCTACATAATTACCAGTCATGTTGAATTATGGTAATTTGAAACTTATCCTTCCTATGCTCACAAACATATATCATTTCGGTGTGAATTTCTCACAAAAATATTGTCTGCAGGTTTACCTAGAAGACTTCGAGACACTAACCTTCTATGGAAGGGCAAGACACAGGCTGCCATCAGCCTTCTGCAGGATGACGTACTGGTTGCAGACCCAGGAACCAAGTAACTGTTTCAGTCATAACAAAGAGCTGCATGTGTAATCTCTGCATAATCTCAAACCTTGCATCCTTCATGTAATTTGGCATTGCTAATGAATTGTGTTAGCTGAGTTAGCTGTGCTGAAGTCTTTAACGTGTGTAGAGTTGATCTCCTTCAGTCCCTGAGTTTCAGAAGCCTGCTGTAAATTGCACTCTTTTCTTAGTCAAGCTGGTGCATTTCTCAGATCATCATTAACATTTGCAAAACAACAAGTGTATTTCTTGAAACAATTTGTGCAAAAAGCACTACACCATGGATAACCTTCACAAGCCCATAACTTGCTCAAAAACCTTAGTCTCAAAAGTAAACATTTACATCAATGCACATATCATTGGCATCAGAATGACAAGTCCTTGTGTGATTGTCTGCTTTGCATTTGTGTAATGGCCGAGGTTTTGGCGACTAACCGAACATGTGCAAGGCTGCACTTGTGCGTCATCAAGTTGTCACAGTCCAGTTACTCATTATTGTATGTACTAGATGGATCGCAACAGGACATAAATGTATGATTTTACTGTTTGTACTGCTGTTGAAGCACCGTGTGATTACAATGTCATTTTCTTCATAAGTGAAAGTCAAGATTCACAATTAAGCAGTTCAGGAGAAATGTAGTAAGAAGGTTTACAAGAAATGTAAAAAATGTGCTTGACAGATGATGATTACAGTTTCAGCACTTTTTAATGTAATGACTTATGCAATGAAATAATACCTAGCTGATGTTTCAGGGTAAGACTGTTAAACAGAGAACAAGTATGACAAGTACATGAAACAAGCAGCTGATCATGTAAAAAATAGCAAACAACTGTATACAAGAATGAAAAATGGCTTTTGTGATGTATGTAGTGATTGGATGATGTGGAGGATGAACAAGTAGTTTTGAGAATTTAAATTCTCCAAAGAAATGCACCAAAATGATTGAGAAAAATATTATGTTTGTGTAAATTTGTGTACTGTTAGTAATAGTATTAAAACGTTTTAAACGTAGTTTCTTATAACCAAAAGCTAAGGTTAGCTCTAACATCCTAAGGTGCCACTACAGCAGCCTGGCTTTCTCACTGCTGGCTCACGTCTTGGCTGAGAAGGTTGTTGGAGTGAGCTACCAGCGCTGGATCACTGACAACATCCTCAACCACCTGGGAATGGAGGACACGAGCTTCGACATCACCCCGGCCGTACACAGCCACATGGCCGTGGGCGTGTATTCCAGCGGCAAGGCGGCGCCACTGTACGACTTGGGCTGGTACCGTCCCTCGGGGCAGATGGTCTCCACACCAGCTGACCTGGCCAAGCTGGCTATGGCTCTGCTGGGAGCTTATCACCGCAAGGTGCTGGAGCCTGACACGCTCAAGATAATGCTGACCCCACTGCTCCGCTGTGATACGAATTACTTCGCCAGCCGCACCGGGACACCGTGGGAGGTGAACGAGCTGCTCGGCTACGAGTTGTTCCGTAAAGACGGGGATCTGGACGGCTATTCTGCTACCTTCTCCCTGCTCCCACGGCTCAAGCTGGGCTTGGTTGTTCTGATGGCCGGTTCCCGACCCCAGAACCAAGACGTGGTGGGCAAGGCCTATTCCTACCTGATTCCAGCCATGGAGAGAGCCTTCAGAGAGGCTAAGCGGTTCCTTACTCCTCCACCCAACCCAACCCCATATGTAGGGTTCTTTACATATGCCAACATCACCTTCTACGAGATCAGTGCAGGTCCAGGGGGAGTTCTCAGCATGCAACAGTTTGGACCTCAGATCGAGGATCTGATCCCCGAGAAGTACCGCACAATAAAGCTGGATTATTTGATGGAGAGAGTGTTTAGGGTGGCATTTGAGAACGAGTACCCCTGCGTCTTACACATGGGCTCTGCGTCTGTGACACTCGAGGCCCAGGATGGGCAGCTCTTCAACTTCTACGTGTTTGACAAAAGTGGGATATCACACGGGTTTGATGCACCAGGTCTGAACACTTACAACGTGATCCGAATAACTCACAGGCCCACGTTTACTAATTGAAGTCTCAAGTCCTAATGTTCCATAGAGAGGAAATTTGACCAACAATGAACTAGAATATTCTAAACGTTTAAGGAAATGTTCCAGTCATGATCTTAGTTGCTGAGAATGAACAACTCCAGTCCCAGTGAACCTCGGCGTTTCACTGCTCAGGATTTAATATTCTTTATTCACATTCAACCTGTCTATGAGCCAGACATGGCAGAACAGTGAAAATACAACAGTACGAACAGATCAGAAGCTCACTGACTGTAACCATAGTCATTAAACCAAAGTACAATCACTGCTTTTAGTAAAAGTCTAGTGTAAGGAACAATGTTAAAGTGCTGAAATTCCTGATACCCCAGGGTATTTATTATTTTTGTGAGCAGTACTTTAGCTTGTCATTAAATGTTATTACACATGCTATTACTGTTGTTATACACAGTGTATTTAGTGTAGTTTAAGTGAGGCTTGTTTTCAGTGCAGACTAAAAGTAAAATCATAACATGATTCTGTCATGATCTCCTCCTGTTTCCTTCAGTTAATCTCAATTTTGAATAATGATGGAATAAGTCTCTCCTAGTCAGAGTAGTTGGCAAAAATCACCTGAAACAGAGACCTGAAAGCTCATTGATCATTGTGTGGTAAAAAAAACCCCCAAAGATGAATGAACTGAAGTGTCATTCACTAACCGCACTCACCACATTTCTGTCTTTGAATTCTACTCTACTCTGAATTTAAATTCTGTCCAAAAAGTGTCATGACTGAGATTACTGAACGACACTTTGTTTAGATCAGTCATAAAATTCATTAAAGCTGTGCTTTGTCTTTCTGTTATTTTTCCTATAGTTTTATTCATTGTATTTTTTGTTGTTTTTTTTACGAGAAATGTCATACGCTGTGTAAAGGAGGAATCTGTTGAAAATGAACACGCTTTTCTAGTACTCTGTTTACGGTCCACGAAACACGTTTTTAGGTTATATAACACTAGTAGTTATTCGGTGAATCAATACATCAGAAATATACCATGAATATGTTGGCATGAATATATAAGATGTTTATTGAGTTTCAAGAATGCAACAATTTCACTTCAACACAGTGAAAACTTTATCACACTTTAATTTCAAAATGTACAGACAATATAAGGAACTGTACAGGAAAATCTGTACAGGATTATTTTAATTAACACTGAGGTTTAAGAGAAATAAGACATTAAATTGTTTTTGCTTATTTGATGTCAGTAATGCTGGTTATATAAGTGTAGTGGGTGGTATAATACCTTGATTTATCAAACAGATAAATTATTTAAATAAATCTTGAATATGGTCTGCTTGCTTAAGTTGTTTTGATACCTTAAAACTGATATAAAACATGGATATTCACAGAATTGATTAATATATAATGGCAAAATATTTTATCATTTGTGATGACATTAGCAAACCAAATGTGCATTCTATAAAGCAATATGCAAGAGTGGTTGTGCCTGCTATAGCTAGCATTAGTTCAATAATACTGCACAAGTTTTACATCTCACAATGCACACATATTAAATACTATAAAAGCACTGTTGATACTTTCACCTCAAACCTCTGAGTACACTACAGCTGAGTCCGTCCAGACATGATTTTCACACAAAACGTTGTGAAAGATGTGTTTTCTTACACCAAACATGAAACGTGTTTTACATATCCAACTTTGATGACACAGATCGATGGTTAAAATGGCTTCCTGCTCTCACTGTCACATCTGGCCAATAAAGTCTGTGAGAGTCACCCTCCCACTGCTGCCTGGAGGCCTTAGCCAGTCAGTCCACACAGGAATGGAGAAGAATATGATGATGATGATGATGATGATGATGATGATGCTTCGAGTTCACACCTCTTTGGAGCGTTCCGTTCATTTTTCCAAAGCCCATTTTGGCTCAACAAACCAAACCACAAATGAAATTTGCCTCACTTAAGACAGCATTCACACATATCAGAAACATCCCCCGCATCAAACACAGACGCAGGATGTTGCTAGAACGTGTTGTGATGCCCGTGGATTGTCTTGTTAGCTTTTTTTGCATAACTCCTGTTTTCCACTGTCTTCCTCTGATAGCATCCATACGAAGCACAGGTGGGTAATGCTGCACTCGAGTGTTTATGATGAGAATAAAGTCAGCCAGCTTTGCTGTCCCTTTCATATCCTTGGAATGGAGACCGAAAGTACGACTCCTCTTTCGCTACCAAGGCAACGAAAGTCCATTAGAGGTGCACATGCTTCATCAATGAAAGCAATTCAGCCTCTTTTTCCAGTGTATTCATTAAAATGATTTATTTCTTATTTTATCAGAATCTGTTAAAAGAGCAGATCGGTTTTTTTTCATGTAAATTAAATGTGTTGTGTTGTCAGTAGGTACTTGTAACAAACTTGGCCTTTATAAATTCTGCTCATAGTATCATTACCATTTCAATGGGCTTCATTCCACATCGAAGGGGATAATTAAAACACAGAAGGGATAAAAAGGATAAAATGCTACATAACATGAAACAGGCCCATTGACCAGCTTGACAAAATAAGTCCTTAATATTCCTGTGCTTCTACAAAGAATCATACAGCGGTATGAACCTATTTATAAAACAATAGTTGTTATGTACATTTGCAACAATGCAATCAGTTGCATGTGAATGAATGACAGTAAGATTGAATGCCCCATTACTGGCAAGTGGTGTTTGAAAACACTCTACAGAATGGGTTTCATGTTGCTCACAGGCTTGCTGGTGAAAAGAGCTCTCTGGTTTCTCCCTGGTGGTCAGCTAAATGCCCATGAAGATAGTGTGAAATCTCATCACATGAATGTGGTCTCGAGTTCCTGCTCCCACCCTCTGCTGTAGATAACAGCGGGGTGAGGCTCTGTGTGACCCCTGGCCCGGGCGTGGGAGTTGGTTGCCACGGCAGCAGGGCCTTTGCGGAAGGAAGGCCTGCTGCAGCAGGGAGGCGAGCTGCCTTGTGAAGCTCCGGGCTCCAGGCGGCTGCACATGAGCTCAAGGAAGCGCTCGCGGAAGCGGGTGGAGAGCAGGTTGTAGATGATGGGGTTGACGGCAGAGCTGAGGTAGAAGAGGACACCGGAGAGGATGTGCACGTACTCGAAGACGTTGTGCATGTGGTCGGTCCACCGTGTGATGAAACTCCACAAGAGGCGATCGATGTGGAACGGAGCCCAGCAGACCGCGAAGACGAGCACGACCACAGCTGCAGCAGACACAGAGAAGAGCCATCAGAGAACCACACCACTGTGAACCACAGGTAAGAGGAGGAGAAGAGACAGCGAGCAGAGAGGCAGGAGATCTCAAAGTAATGAGAGGGCAAAATAAAAAGCAATCATGTCTAGCTTCTGACTACAAAACGTAACCTTTAAGAACATGACTGATCAGTCTAGAAACTCATAAGTCACAATCATTGTATATTGACCAACATACCTGAAGGCCATCTGTGAAGAAACATCTATATAGCATTTAACAATATATATTATATTATACAGTACAGAAATATATGGGCACTCTATGGAATGGTTTGGGGAGGGCTCGAAGACAACAATGAACTTGTTGGTTTATTGTTGCCAGGGCAATAAGTATTGAGATTGTTCTGGGTTTTCTTAATATTTGCTTAAAACTACTGTATGTTTCACTGTAGTAATAGGCTAATAGTAATAGGCTAAATGATAAAAAACAACAACACCACTGGCATTATCTGGGGATGCACTGAAGACAATAGATATAGACTTTATACATAGATCTTTCACAGTTAGTCATTTGAGTGTCTATACATTTAAACGTGTGTAATCTAATTCAAAGGCCTATACATCCTTAATGAGGACTAAACAAGGCTTCATTAGTCTGCACAGAATCAGAATTAACAACTAACTAACCTGTGAGGTCAGCTGGTGATGTGGCTAAACTGCTCATAGATCAGATTAAATCTTCTTACAGTATACTATATAAATGCTATTTCATGAAAGAGAAACTAGATTGTGTGACAAGCCAGTTTCAGCACCACTACGGGTCATTCACTACATTGTCCATACATCAGCTCTTGGCCCAAGTTTAATTTGACCATACCAGCCACAGGAAATCCACTTGGTGGTGGCCAAGCAGTAAACCTTGAGCGAAGGTCTTCTCCACACTGCCCTCATCGTTTTCACCAGGATCTGCCAAAGCAGTATCACATATCCTCTTTCAACACTGCAGCCAAGAGACTCACCCAACATCTTGGTGACCTGTCTCCTGCGGCTGCTCTCCACCTGGATCTTCCAGCTGGGGTGGGCACTGCAGCTGGGGTGGGCGCTGCAGCTATTCTTGGGATTTCTGCCCTGCTGCCGATGCTCCCTGCCCAGCCTCACCCCAATCACCAGGTAAAGACCACTGATCACAACCATGGGCACAAAGTAGAAGAGAACGGTGGTCACCTGGATCACCAGGTTGTAGATCCACTGCGGTTTGAGAAGGTTGCACGTGGCTGATTCCAGCACCTTCTCAGGCAAGTAGTAATAGTGGAGGCCATGGAGGGAGGTGTTGGGGATGGCACAGACCAAGGACACGGCCCACACTCCTCCGATGACCCTCTGGGCGTGCTTGTTGGTAATGGCATAGCGGGTCTTCAGAGGGTGGACCACAGCCACATACCGTTCCACGCTGAGAACTGTGACGTTGAGCACGGATGCAAAGCAAACTGTTTCAAACAAGAAGACTTTGAAGCTGCAGACACCTTCTCCGAAAGGGAATGGGTAGTTCTGCCACAGGTCGTAGATCTCCAGGGGCATCCCAAACAGTAGGACCAGCAGGTCGGACACGGCCAGACTGAAGAGGTACAGGTTGGTGGGTGTTCGCATCTTCCTGTGCTTGGTGATCACAGTACATGTGAGAAGGTTTCCTATCACCCCAGTGACAAAAATAAGGACGTAGGTCAGAGTCACTGGGAGGAAGAAGGGGGACCTCCTTGGCCCAAGGAGTCTGAAGAGAACATCGTCCATTGTCAGAAGCTGGCATTGTCCACTACCATTGCCAGTGTGGTTAAAAGTGGTGATGTTGCACAGAGCAAGTCCAAATTCTGATCCATTCAAAACAGGATCACAAAAGCAGTTAAAGGGCATTGTTAAGGAGGAAATCCACAAGATCCAACTCAGGAAAAAATCCTTAGAGGTTGTTATGAAAACCACTGGCTACAGTTTTAGGCTTCATTCTCAGTATAACTGGGGCCTATGGAAAACAGATTGAACTTATCACAATTTGTGCAACAATAGAAATAATCAGTATATATCAAATATCAATATACAGTATATACATATATAACAATATATGCCATTTTATGACACTGCTGTCCAAAAATTCTTCAGAGAAAAGAAAAATAGAGTAAAATGAAAAAAATAAGGCATATAAGAAAACAAAGAAAATAAAAATGATCAAAAATATACATGCAAACCTCAAAAAAGTAACAATTTGAATATAAAATAGTAAAATAAAACTAGTAATATGAAAATAAATAAAATTATAATCTAGAAAACCAATAAAAATAAATGTCTTTACTTTTTAGAAATTTTTAAAAGGTGTTCTGAGTTAGGGATAGGGTTAGAAATCTCTTAGACAGGAACCTAACACTCTACAATCCTGTTCTTACTTAGCTTGCCTGGTGTTACAGACCTAATACATTAGAGCAGATCTGAATGTAGATGCAGACCTGAATGTTGGTGCAGAGCATTGTGAAAACACAGTTCTGTGAGTGATGTGTCATTTCGAGGGGTGAGAAGATTTTATTGTAGCTTGAGCTGCCATGTATTTGTAAATGGAATTTAAAAGAAGTTTTTACTTTGAATGGAAGCCAGTGTACGGATCCTAAAACAGAAGTGATGTGCGTAAACTGGCAAATGGATCCAACTTCAGTACCCTCATGACGTTTTCAACGTGTGCTGTTGTTTAACAGTATTACGATATTTCAACTATATCAGTGTCATTCCATAAAACCATCATTAGAAGATAAATGTTTACACAGGCCCTGTATTCATTAGATGCATTATTTTAAAATGACAACTGCACAAACCTACATACACTATATATAACAACACTCCTGTGTTACTTTTACACTAGCTCAACATATACTACACCAAATGTCTCTGCTGTACTTAAAACATTATATATACTTTCCCTTTCATTTATCTTTTAAAGGGCATATGATTGGAAGATTATTGGAAGATTATTTTCTGTTACCACACATCACTAAACTCTAGAGGATATTATCACTGGTATAAATGGTTTTTATACCCATATGCTCACAAAGTTCATTAAATAACCATTAACAACTACATAGAACACAAAGATTGTGAGCTTAACACTACATTACACCAGAAACCAACTGCTACAATACAGAAGACATCATTAAGTTCAGTTCAAATGATATATCATTGTTGGAAAATCTAGGTGTAAGACTACCAGGAAAATGTGGATTTCAACTAGGAGCCAGCAATAAAGGTGAATGGTTTTTTTTCCCAATCCAGGCAAAGTATTACATTGAAAAGGTACTAAACACAACAAGAGCAAAGCATTAACAGGTCCTAACAAGAAATGTACATCTCTGGTGTAATTCCTGACTGAGAGGTTTAAATTATATAATCAACTTCCTATATTAGAAGCTGCTTCCTATACCAATCATACCAGTACCACCTTTTTTTGTTTCTTTCATCCTCTTATCTGTTTTATTTCAAGAACACTGAATAAGAAACATTTTTACAGATGAAGTATATTTCATCAGTTGTATAAAATGATGCAGGAGTCTGAACATAAAAGACAGCAGGAGGCGAGGGAGTGATTGGCGCCAAGTATCATTGAGACGGCAGTGGGGAGCAAGCAGCAGAAAGCGCCAGAGACCGAGTGAAATCAGGCAGCCTGCTCGGCCGATACTATACCTTACATTCACACGAGATTTCCTGCAGTTGAAAAAGAAGCAGAGATTAGTAATGGTCTCTCATAATTAAATACCAAGAACCAACAATACAGTAGATGAACTGTTATACTTTATTTGATATAGGCTAAAGAAGACCTAAACGTCCTTCTAAATATTCAGGTAGTATAATTACTAGGTTTAGTAACATCTCTATAAAGTAACAAATAATCATATCACTGAATTTACAGTTTTGGTACCTCCCACATTAACCCGACTAACAAGATTAGTGCCATCGGCTGTATAACTGTGCAGCTGTGAAAATCGCGCGTGCATATTCGCGGTGAGACTCAGACATCACACAACACATCAATAAACAATCACACGCGCCAGAGCGCGTGAGCTAGAGAAGTAAATATGTTCCGGCGGAAATACATTGCCAAAACAAATTGTTTTACATTTTATAAACAACAAAATTAATCTCAGAGCAGACCAACTAACACTTTTAATATTATTTAAAAAGTCACGCACCTCTTCCACATCGTCCAAACCCACGCATCGCATCCCATCCTAAATTAAACGGTGGACACCAGGAAAATGTTGGAACTTTTTTTCTGTTGATATTCCATTAAAACGACATCAAACCACTCGTTAAACAGCGGCAAAGAATTACCTTAATACAGCATGTGATCCGCAGATATTGTGGGATAAGAACTGTCCCACTCACAAACAATACTTTCACTGATCTCCCACTCAGTTTTAGTGTGGATGCGATCGGTGAGCTGAAGGCGCATTACCCAGACCACCAGCTGGTTGGGGAACAGTTGCGCACTCTCCGCCCTCTTTTTTATTCCGCTTTGGTAAAGGAATATCTAATTGAATAAATAAATAAATAAATAAATAGAAATTGATAAATTGAAATATTTTTGCACGAAATTAATGGCAACTTAGATGTTTACAAAAAATCAAAGGATTTCTTCACACGTTTCTTTAGATGATTAAAAGTACAGGAAAAGAAGTACAGGGTTTCAAAAGGTTTTAGCATCGCAACCACAAAACGTACAGCTGTCCTACAAACAGCCGTACAACAGCCTGTCTAGTTCAAAGAAATACAGTAGAGGAAATAATTATTTGATCCCTCAGTGATTTTGTAAGTTTGTTCACTGACAAAGAAATGAACATTATTTTAATGGTAGGTTTATTTTAACAATGACAAACAGAATACCGAAATGAAAATCCAGAAAATTACATTATAGAAAATATACAAATTGATTTGCATTTCATGGAGTGAAATAAGTATTTGATTCCCACAGCAAAACAAGACTTAGTACTTGTTGGCAAGCACAGAGGTCAGACGTTTTTTGTAGTTGATGACCAGGTTTGCGCACATATCAGGAGGAATTTTGATCCACTCCTATTTGCAGATCATCTCTAAATCCTTAAGGTTTTGAGGCTGTCGCTTGGCAACTCTAAGCTTCAGCTCCCTCCACAGGTTTTCTATAGAATTAAGGTCCCTGAGACTGGCCACTCCATGACCTTAATGTGCTTCTTCTTGAGCCACTCCTTTATTGTCTTGGCTGTATGTTTTGGGTAATTGTTGTGCTGGAAGACCCATCCACGACCCATTTTCAGTGTCGTGGCAGAGGGAAGGAGATTTTCATTCAGGATTTTACGGTACATGGCCCCATCCATCCTCCCGCTGACGCGGTGAAGTTGTCCTGTGCCCTTAGCAGAGAAACACCTCTTAAGCATGTTTCCACCTCCATGCTTGATGGTGAGGATGGTGTTCTTCGGGTCATAATCAGCATTTCTCTTCCTCCAAACACGGCGAGTTGAGTTGGTGCTTGATTTTGGTCTCATCTGACCATAGCACCTTCTCCCAAACACTCTCTGAATTATTCAGGTGTTCATTGGCACACTAAAGATGGGCCTGCACATGTGTCTTCAGATGGACCTGCACATGTGTCTTCTTGAGCAGGGGGACCTTGCAGGCACTGCAGGATTTTAATCCATTACAGCATAGTGTGTTACCAATGGTTTTCTTGTGAACTGTGGTCGTAGCTGCCTTGGGATCATTAACAAGATTCTCCCATGTAGTTGGAGGCTGATTTTCTCATGATCATTGATACCCCACGAGGTGAGATCTTGCGTGGAGCCCCAGACCAAGGTCTATTGATGGTCATTTTGTGTTTCTTCCATTTTTGAACAATTGTACCAACAGTTGTCTCCTTCTCACCCAGTTTCTTACTTATGGTTTTGTAGCCCAGTCCAGCCTTGTGCAGGTCTACAGTTTTGTCCCTGAAATCCTTACACAGCTCTTTGGTCTTGTCCATGGTAGAGAGGTTAGAGTCTGATTAATTGAGTTTGTGGACAGGTGTCTTTTATACAGGTGACAAGATGAGACAGGTGTCTTTAATGTGGCTAATGAGATGAAACTGTGAGTATCTAACTGGTTTGTTGGCGCCAGAACTCTTAATGGTTGGTAGAGGACCAAATACTTATTTCACTCAGTGAAATGCAAATCGATATATTTATATATTTTCTATAATATGATTTTCTGGATTTTCTTTTCAATATTCTATCTCTCACTGTTAAAATAAAATCTACCATTAAAATTATAGGCTGTTCATTTCTTTGTCAGTGGAAAAACGTTTAATGTTCATATGTGAGTATTTCAGACTCGTCCTGTCAGTCTACTGAAGACAGCATTTTGCCTGGCTTAAAATAGAAAACAATCTCTGTATGTATGTCTGTCTGTCTGTCTGTCTGTCTGCCTATTGTTCTCTGTCTCTTTCACACCAATCCCCAACCTTCCCCTTTCTTTTATTTAAAAATCTAGCAGTTTCTACATTGTTACTGCAAGAGTAACAATCTTGCCCAAGTTCCTCAGAATATTGGATCATTTTCCTCAATAAATAAATGACCAAGTGTAATATCTTTGTCTCATTCATTTAAATGGGTTCTCTTTACCTGCTTTTAGGACTTGTGCAAAAATCTGATGATGTTTTAGATCATATTTATGCAGAAATGTAGAAAATCCTAAAGGGTTCACAAACTTTCAAGAACCACTGTAGACATTAAAATCCTTCAATTTTAGGATTATTTAATACAAATTTTTGAATGAAGGAACAGCCTGAAAAAGCTCTATAAAGTTTCCCTTCAGTTGGTAGTAAATGAAGGTTATTTTTAACTATGCCATTCGCATCTCCACCGTGAACAAAGTGAGAAAACAGTACCTATTACTCTATACCTGCCATGTTTACTACCCAGAGTGTGGTTTACCAGTATGTATTACACCACTGTACATGCATGACGAAAATGTACTTATAGATGTTCTACAAGCTTAGGAAGATATGTGCATATATATTAGATATGGTGCTATGCTTCTAAATTGGATGATAGTACATAGACATGGAGCAAGGTGAAGGGATGTGTGTGTGTGTGTGTGTGTGTGTGTGTGTGTGTGTGTGTGTGTGTGTGTGTGTGTGTGTGTGTGTAAGTGGGGCACAGCTGTACATGAAAAATGAAATGATCAGAAGCAACACTTAAATAAACAAAGGCATATTTTATCAAGTGACATATTTATAAAACCATGTAGAGAAATCGAATGCTACAGAATGCACATGGCAGTATGTCTGAAAGTCCTAAACTGAAGGGTGAAGTATTCAGGAATGTCCATCTCATCTAAGGTAACAGCAGTGGGCTTATTTCCTTACTATGAACAGATCCACACGTGATGCTGAAAGCAGAGTTAAAACACCTCTGACCCAACCATTTTCTCCACCAGATGACCTGGGCTTCTGAAGTTTGTTGTTGTCTGAAATGGTGTCACGGAGGTAATAACTGTTAATAAACCTCAGGGTTAGATCAATGAAGTCTGTGCTAAAGGTTTCTGGGTTGAAAAAAGACTGCAGAACAATGTGAGAGAGCAGGAAAACACTGCTGAACACTTAATATTAACAGAAGGAGCTTCGAAATTACTGTGGCCTTTAGAAAATGAATCAAACAATCATGTCTAAATGTTTTTATTTAGTTTGCCAATAAATAGTTGGGGTTTAAGGCTGAAATATAAGTTACACATTATTTTATAACTTCATGAATCTACCATTCTGCATATCTGAAATTCTAATTAGGAGGATCTTACTGAAAAGAATCACAGAAGAGTTTATCTCTGCCTGTAGTAGTACATAAGTAGGAAGAAAAATTTACAGTAGCACAATATGCATTACTTAATTGGTCATCTTCAAATGTGTTTTCATGTGTTTGTTTGAAACACTGTGAGTGTAGCGGTTTATTTCTCTGTTCTCTCCATCTTCCACCCAGCTGGGGTCTGGGGGTGGGGGGTCCAATCGGTACATAAGTCTAATGGATCTGATCCTTCAGGCCATTTCTCTAATCTGCTCCATCTGCTCGAATAGTTTTACTTTTGCTTTGTTTAGCTATTTATATGAGCCAAGCCCTCTGAGACCATGCTTTCAGTGCCAGAGCAATATGCTCACACTGTTTTATCAAAAATCCTAAACATAATACATAACAATGAAATGAAAGCCATGGTTACAAAAACCTGGCAGTAACTGATGTGGTACAGTGAATGGTTACCAAGATTCATTACCATGAGATTTCTACTCACCACAACCATGAAGGTGGTGTTCCTTTTGTTCCTCTGTCCTGGTGCTTCGGCTGTTGTTTCAGCTCTGTACACGCCATGGGGATGGAAACCCTTGTGAGAAGGTTTTTCAATATGAATAACAGGTTGTACATTTGCAGTTTCTTTTGATATTGCATGGAAGGTCCTAAAAGCATGTTTTCTTTCAGAAAAAGAATTTGACTGATGAATTTAAAGAAACTGACATCAGAAAGTGAGTTGTAAATTAATATGGCCCCCCTTACATGTAGCTACTTTGACTCAGAGGTGACACGCAGGCCCTAAATGATGAGTCCTTTAATGAATCAGAGCAGCTCATCATTGTTACTTCATCTCTTTTTTAAATTCATTAGCCAGGTCAGGAAATAATCCTACATTATGTATGAATAGGTACTCTGTGCACAGAATGGCCCTAAAGGGGGCGTAAAAGAAGCTTTGTAAGCTTGTAGATGACGTCTTGAATGTAATATTTGCAGAAATGTATTGAAAGAACAGGTGGACTTGCCACGAAGACAAACTTTGGAAGCACTTTGTGCTCAGGAGCTCGCTGGGCTAGTCCTTACCTCCACGAGTCTGATAACGAGCTCAAGGAGGCTGGATGGGAGCGTGAGTCAGCTAGATCTGGGACAAACCCTGAACCTCCAGCAGAGAAAACAGACAACGGACACACTGCTGAGAAGAACCGCCAATCAAAAACCTGGAACTGGGGGACGCCAGACACTGCAGTGCAATCACAAAAGACATGAGGCAGCACAAAAAGTTCTGGGTCGTTAGGGTTAGGGAAGGGGTTAGGGTTAGGGTTAACCCTAGCGTTAGGGTTCTCCACTGGACCCAGTGGAGAAGGCTGTGGTGAAATGAATTCTGGCCAGATTCTCCATCGTAATAACCCTCCACATACAGTTAAGTGCAGAGCTGAGCAAACAGCCGGATCCCACTGCCTCGGTGCAGAAGTGAGTGCTTCTGCTAATCCTTCCTACCTACTCAGAGACTATATAATACCATCCTTAACTCATCCACCTAATACTGACTCCTTTCTCCAGCCTTGGCTACACAATTGCACTCACTATCAAGACATTGTTCTCATATCCAGCTGTTTGCATCCAGGTGTTTGCATCTGTTTGCAGTAATTTATTACACTTTTACTGCATGTTATAGGCTGTGGCTGCTGTTATGCCTTATCTGAAATCTGAGATCAATAAAGATCAATCTTATCTTGTCTTATCTTAAACTTGGAATCATGGCACAGGAACGCTAGCATTCAAGCATTTCACAATAGGGACATGGACAATAACTTGTGCGTGTATACAGGGATTATGAAACAGAATGTATATACAGTCTATGGTCTGAAACGCGACAGGTGAGTGGGCGGAGCTAAGCAGAGAGGGTGGAACTTTGAGGGGGGAAGATTAATAGGGAGCTTGTTTGGCACATAATGTCAGTATTCTGCAGCAAAACTCGTTTCAGACCGTTATTTGGGAAGGCATAAAAGACTAGATGCTTATTTCCTCTTCATACAGCGAGGAGCCCTCCCTGAAAACAAGAAGAGAGAGTGATATCTAATACAAAGAAAAAATCCTTAGAAGCTCCAAAAAACTGAAAACTCTAAAGAAAGTGTAATGGACCCTCCTGTACGGGCCTCATAAGGTTGGTTTGTAGTATAGTGCCACCTACTGGAGCTGTTAGTGTATGTGGCCACTGGGACTCAGGTTCAAGAGCAGTG
>JAOXYF010000019.1:11325238-11381282 GCA_028565775.1 Sternarchorhynchus goeldii | reverse complement strand
CTTTGTGGGTGAGCTGATGGGGGCTTTATATATGCGTGTGTGTGATATTCCAGTCCATTCATTCTGGTGCTTGTTCTTCATACCTTATTTCTGTATATTACTATCTGGGGTCTATTTAAGATTGTCATAAACAGAGACAACCCAGCTTTGTGCTCGTTCTTGTTATTTGTGATTTTGATTTGTGATTTTTTCAATAGATTGGCTGGTAATGAACCTTGTGCTTTTGCTATTAACTTTGAGAATTGCCTTTAACTCCCGAAGCACCGTTTGCTGGGTTTCTTCGTAAATACATGGCATAAACCTTATTTGGTTTGCTTAGTTCACCAGGAGTGGCTGACATTTCTGGTGGTCTGGGTTTCGTCTGTATTTGTATAATAGCTAGAGAGTGATGAAAGTGTTTTGTCTTTTGTTTATCTCTGTTTTTCGTGGAAGTTAAACTGTGCTTTATAAAATAGTTGTTTTGATGTTTTGTTTGTTTTGGCCTGGGCCACAATATACGTGAAACAGGTTTATAGCACAAAGTTTTAAAATAAACAGTTGTGGTATTATATTTTCTCCAATTTTTCTCCCATGCTGCCAAAACTATAGCATTCACATATCATCCTACAAATAACACAGTAGTTAATATTATACTTAAACACTCCAGGATGATACCAAATTTATTTTTAAGGAGACTCCACTAATCTCCTATAGACATGGCAAACAAATGAGATTGAGATACATCAGCTGAATAATATCCGTAATACAATATCCTACAACTGTTCTACATGTGCTGCATGCAAGTGTATCAGCACAGTCTCTAAAATATCTAGCATGACATTTGTAGCATGAAAGGATCAATTGTTATCAAACATACTTCCTCATGCAATACTGCAGATTGTATGTCTTGCAGAGACATAATTGAGCACTGGAGAAACCAAGAGCAGGCTTGATTATTGTTTTGTTGCACACTTTCAGACCATCAGAGTTGAGGATTTGCCGCTTCCTGTTGCAGGCCATTTTAATGCTAATGGACATTGAATTAAAGATTGGCGTTACCAACTGTTGCTATGGCAACAATGAAATTTTGGACACTAAGAGGAAAAGAACTGATATACACTCTCTGAAGAAGATAGATAGATAGATAGATAGATAGATAGATAGATAGATAGATAGATAGATAGATAGATAGATAGATATGATTATTCATGCTCCTTTGTCTACTGTCAATTTAATGGTAATTGTAATAATATAGATATTTTATTGCTCCAGTTTGCCTGTGGACATGTTGCTGCCGCTTTGACTTGATTTATGTAAATTGTCCACCTGATTCAACAGTACTCTAAATGAAGGACTTGGAAAATAATAAAGTGATCTTGGTTCAGATTACAAGATTTTGTATATACAAAACTACTATATGCACCAATAAACAAAGAATATTCTGGAATGACTTTGATCTAAGGCAGTTTTATGAGGGAAGTGAAAGTGTGAAGTCATACTCCAAATGGGTTTGTTTAACTGCTTGGTTTAAGGCAGACTGCCGCGAACATTTCCCTGTACCACACTACCTGGTTTCCTGTTTAACGTAGCATGCAGTTATTTGCATGCAACAGCATATACTCTATCTAATAGCTGAGATTTAAAGCACATGTATTTGGATGGTACACTTATTAATATCATAAATGTTTCCCTTGTCACAACAGGATTACCAGGATTTGTGTATTTTGGGTTTAAATTTCCAATGTAATAATAAATTGTATTTATAAAATAAATTAATAAAATAATAATGCATATTTGTGTTTTAAATGCTTTCATTCTACAATGGGAATGTTTGCAATAAGTGCATCAACTGAAATTGCTTACCAAAAATCCCTGTGAAATTGCTTATGTGGGGGAGCTGTAAACAGCAGTACTAGCTGTGAGGAAGCTGATACTGTGGCTGAAGTCTACTCTACTCATGGGAGTGTTAAAGTAAAGGTCAAAGCCTGTCTCATGTAGTTCACATGATAGAGCAGGTAGAATACAAAGCCGTTGGTGTTGATTTGCAGGAAGAACACACCCGTGTCATACCGAACAAGATCTGTACATTGCTGCCAAACACTGAAAATGTTTGTTTGTACTCTGGAACCGAACAGAAATCCAGCTGGAAGAAACAGATCAGCAAAACTGTAACGTTCTTTAAAATTAATGCTGTTATTTATTCACGTCTTTACATCTGTTTTATTTTGTTTACATATTATAAAAACAGACGTTCAGTATGTAAATGTTGCTAATGAAATATGTTTAGAGTAGCAAAATAAAAGTAGCGGGTGACAACAATGAACTTGTAGTATCCTTAAAAGCTAAGGTCCTACTTGTCAGAAGAAAAGCAGCAGGACTTCTATTATGTAATTGGATCCGATATACTATACAAAATGACATTGCATAATCTAGAGTGGAAATATAACTGTGATGTGGTCAGTGTGGATGTACTGAGGCCTATTCCATATCCCGTCACCCACACTCAAATAATGATCAATCAAGCTAGCAAAAGACTTTTTGATCAAGTATTAGTAAATGGCCAAGTCAAACTAGTCAGACACATTATGTACATAACTGCTTAATTAGTCATATGACCTGTTGATTACCTCCAATATCCTTTCCTGGTTGTGGCCCTCTCCTTCTAACGGGGGGGGGGGGGGTGTATGGGTATATATGTAGTGGAGTATATGGGTATATATATATTTATATATATACCCATATATATATATATATAGCTAGAGTGGAAAGGGATTGATCATACAAATATTGCACAAAGGATTGTTGAGTTTTTGAATCAGCGTGACAGCCTGTAAAAAACTGGTCATGGACAGATTTGCCATCTTAAGACTGAGGTTAGAACAGAGCCTTCTGTGGCCAAGGATGGCCGCAGGCTGACAGGAGGTTGTGTTTGTACTTTTTGAGATTTGCATGGACTTAGGTGTGTTTTTAGCACTGGAGCTATCAAATTTAAGCAAAGAATTCTTTCCTGACTAACACAGAACTAATACAGGATTCCTGACTAATTCCTGACTCGTTCCTGATTAATTCCTTGCTCGCCCTCCTGGGACGCCAGCTTACCTTTACCCAA
The DNA here is from genome assembly GCA_028565775.1 of Sternarchorhynchus goeldii. NCBI lineage: Eukaryota > Metazoa > Chordata > Actinopteri > Gymnotiformes > Apteronotidae > Sternarchorhynchus > Sternarchorhynchus goeldii. The sequence goes on along the minus strand of JAOXYF010000019.1, from coordinate 11,378,194 downwards.
CCACACGGCAGGAGACATCATCACCAGGTTGGGAGTACAGAGATGTACAAGAACCTTGCAGAGAAACAAGCTAACTGCATGCTGGGTCACAACTGCTGGGTCACAACTGGGCCACATTGTCTTTCTTACTTATCATGTACGAAACGCAAAGACAGGAAGACAGGTTCTTTTCTGCTCGTGGCATTTTACCCAGCATTATTGCTGCTGACGTCTGCATATGCATACTCAACACGGCCATGGGGTTCAGTTACAATTGGTAAGATGACGTTCAGATTTATATATTCACGAAAAAACCACCTCTACCCTGGCACCCCTACTTTAATATCCTGTCTGTGGGATCTCAAACATTGGGTGCATTCTAATCTTTGGAACTTGAACCTCAATGAAACTGAAATTGCACTTCATGACCAATAATCCACAGTAACCAAATTCTCAGACTTTGCACTTAAAATAGATGGGCAGTCTGTTAAACCTTGAATTAATGTCTTTACTCTTAGTGCAGAAAGTACAAATAATGCCTTTAAAGACATCGCAGAAAATTAGATATGCATTTCATCTGTAGTTGATTGGTTGTAATCTTTGATCCATCTCTTTCTGTTTTACATTAGGCCATTGTTCAAAAACACTTTCTCTGAAACGTTCAGCCCGTACTTAACAAGACAGAGGCAGACCTTCACTCACATCCCCCCCTGCGCTATTACTGCAACTCTTTTTTTACTAGCATTGTTACCAAAGCCCTACATGCTCTACAATACATTCAAAACTCAGATGCCCAGTGGAGAAAATAACCCCAGTCCTTTATGATTTACACTAGCTGCCTTTTGCACTGCACATCCAGTTTAAAATCCTCCTACTAACCTTTACAGCCCTACATGGCCTAGCTCCATCCCATTTAGTTTTCCTAATAACTTATAAAGCCATATAATATTAACCTAATAACCTATAAAGCCTCACCCTGCCCTATTTAGTCTTAATGAATGTAACGATACAAAACTGAACCGAAAAGGCATAATTATAACAAAACAGGCCCAGTGACTTCAAACAAAAACTGGGCCTTTAAATAAGGAACATAAACACATAATGATCCTCACGTGGTGAGCTAATCAATACCCACCACCTGAGGAAAGCATGGACAATGTAAACAAAACATGAAAACAATAGCAAAACCAGCCATGTGCTTCACTGCTGCCACTACCAGAGAACACCAGTAGGGGGAGTTCTCCGCATAGTGACAAATGCAAGGTTAAATATGTAATATGTAGATACAATTTTTACAAGTAAATAAATATGGTCAGTGTAGCATCATAGTAGAAATACACTCAGTTTTGTTACTATATCTTCATGTAAATTCATAATAACTATAAAATTATTGAAGACATCTTTGAATAAAGGTGTAAATATAAGGCGCCAACAAGAACTGATATCTTTCATTAATAAACAAACGCAATTTTTTTTTTTACAAATATTCTACCTTATAGCAAAGAAACCATGGTTCTCTGTAGGTACAGCAAGATGAGGAGAAGCTGAACGCACAGCTGTGCTCTCACCCACTGCAGGGTGAGTTGAGTCGGCTACAAACAGCCAGTCAGCCCTGACCTGGGGGAATCTGTAGATTCATTCTTCCCTGCAGCCAATCCACATCCAGCATTCCGAATCAAGGCATGACGGAGGACAGATGACCGATGGCACCCTGCGTGTGACGTGCACAAACATCTCGTGGATCATCTGGTGGTTTAATCCCTTTAACAAATATAATTTATTTCCTTTACAACTTGCGTATCTAAATGAGGTAATTATAACGTGGCAGCCGATAATAAAAATATTGCACAAAAGAGCGAGACTCACCCATATATCAAACGTGAGTAATATGGTGAAATAAATAATGTGCGTCAATGGATTACATCCCTGTACAATCACATCTGCACTGGGTTTGTTTTCACGGTGGGACTGAGAGAAGCAGGTCTGTTAGGACACGTCATGCAAAAAGGAGATTACTCTCTGAGATTACTTCATTAAACTCCTTTTTCCCCAAACCTCACTGCAGTTTATCCATTGGTGTGAATGCTACTGTAGAAACATTCAGAAACTGCTCTCAAATATTATGTTAAAACTGCATTCACTAAATATACAACCAGTAAGTAGACAGTGATCCTGCATAAGAATTTTGGGAATTATTTATGAGCATTTGTTGGTGCATAAAATTATGTCATTACCACGAATAAGGTAATGAAGATGCCTTCATGCAGGTCACAAGTGATGTTTTATGTTTGATTCAGAATCATTAAAAATGCATAATTCATCAGTCTGTATAGTTTGAGAGCCAATCAATCAGTTGCACATTAACTACACAGTAAATGTCATAATTATGATTAAGAATTCGAATGCAATTCTCAAATAATACAAAGTATCCCATAGTGATGAGGAACTCTATTATGTTTCATTACCTTTGTTTTGTTTTACTTTGTTTTACCTGTTATTTATTGATTGGATTATTTGTTCATTTGTCTGAGATAAATTCTCTATTCGATTTATTCTGAAAAATAAGAAAAAAGAAGCCCAGACGATAAACACCCTGGTCCCAAATCTTACCTTTGCTCAAACTTTTCTGGGTAAAGTGGGTGGTGGAACTCACTACACACAGTGAACTCCGTTTCTTTAAGAAAATAGAGAAGAACACATCTGCATGATCTAACGCATGATCTGGATTTGTACTTAATGTCAAAATTCGAAATTTGGGCTGAATTTCCAAACCACAGCATGACACAGGAATGCTGAACCTCTGAAGTAGACACGGAATGGCAGTCCAAATGCGGCAAATCAAACTCAATTGAGTCTTTGTCCAGTGCTAATGCCCATCTATAAAAAAACATTCCACTTCCACCATGGCCTTCATCATAGCCAAGCATTCTGGTGAAACTCTAGACAGATGGTATCCGGATTTCATACCCAGCATGATAAAACCAGTCTTTGCAAACAAACAAACAAGCAAACAAACAGTAAGTTTCTGCAGAGTTCAAATCTCCTACCACACTCTTCCTGCCTGTCACATTTATCCAGCAGTGCAATGTCTTGCAGAGTAATTAATAGCCTCAATAATAAGTAATAATCTTTCTGCATTTTTAGTCATATATTCAGTGCTTGTGGTAAATCTTCAGCAAATGTGGGCTTTGGGAGTCAGTACACATCCTTCTCAGGCTGATGATTTAGTAGACCAAGATCTAAACGAGTCCCGTGTTGCCCATGTGATTGCTGACCATTATAGCCAGACACCTGCTCTACGTGCCTGACCAAGAATAACGTTGGGAGAGGGGACAAAGGGGAGAGAAACAAGAAGCCACTGGTGCTGTTCTTATCCAGAGTAATTAGAATCCCTCCCCCCGATATGCGACTGTCAAGAGATCTGCCCTTTGCTAAGATGCAGTATAAACTGCATATGAAAGTCACTACTCAGGCCATTGTGCACAAGCTAGGTTCTTTGTGTAGACCTAGCCATTCTGTGCTAGGCACTGGTTGTTGTAGGGTTAGGGTTAGGGTTAGGGTTAGTGTACACTGGTTGGTGTAAGCCAAGATAGTAAATTAGTACCGTTAAATGCTACAACTCTTCATTGCAGTTTTTGATCCATATTCTTCAGATTCATGTAGTCTTGCATGGATAATTATTTACCCCACACTCTCCCAGGGCACTAAATACAACTCACCATAAAACACTGTCCATAAACCTATCATGTAATGTTTAATAAGCCATACAGCACTTGCTACATTACATATAGGTTAGGATAGGAAACATATGGAAAAATAACTGCTCTACACTCTCTGAACGTTAACTACTCTGCAATTTTTACTACCTCTACGTCTTTACAGTCCACTGCTCTCTGGAATCTTCTTCATATACACTAGTCAGCCACAGCATTAAAATTGCTGACAGGTGAAGCGATTATTTCGTCAAACTAGCACCTGTTAAGGGCTGAGGCATATCAGACAGTAAGTAAAAAGTAAGTTCTTGAAGGTGATGTGATGGATGCAATGTCAGTGTGATACTCCAGGCAATGTTCTGCTGGGAAACCTTGGATTCTGACATGTGAATGTTACTTTGACATGTACAACCTATTTAAACATTGTTGCAGACCAAGTCCACCCCTTTTACGGTCATTAGGTGTTTCCTAATGGCAGTAGCCTCCTTTCACAGGATAATGAAACCTGCCACACTGCACAATTGGTTCAGGAGTGGTTTGAGGAACATGACACAAAGAGTTCAAGTCTAAAATTCCCCAGATCTCAATATAATCGAGTATCTGAGGGATGTTCTAGAAAAATCTGATCCACCGAGACTCCATATAAAAAAAAAAAACGCAACTAGCATCTTGGTGCTATATACCACAGAACACCTTCAGAGGTCTTAGTGTCCATGACAGGTCAAAGGTGATTTGATGGCGTAACATTATTCAGGTGGTTTTAATCTTACGGCTAATTGGTCTATGCCACCACCCAGCCCCACCCACCCAGCTGCACTGGCAGATGCCATTGATGTGTATTTAGTTTACAGCTGGTACACCCCAATGGCCAATATTTGTGCAAAGTAAATGCTGGGTATGAATTTGCAGTGCAATATTCCATATTTTAGAATATGCCACATACTTGTGTCTTAAAGCCCTATTGTTAAATGCATCGTTTAATCTGTAATGGGAATATCTACAGTAATTATACCAGTGCTTAACTACATCACAGGAAGGTAGAACACTAAAGACAGCAGTGAAGAAACTAGAGCAGTACGTGAAGTCTCTTTTCTGCTTGTTGGAACAGTAAAAGGAGGGCCTTCTCTTGAACACAAATCAAACATAGGGGTCTCTGGGACAAATTATTCTTTTACATCCCAAGAAAATTCTTACCTCCCTCCCGTCCTGGATGTAGTGGTTTTCATCCTTAGCCCTAAGGTCAGTGCTTTTCAGGCTATGCAGACAAAAGGTTTTTATCAATGAGTTTTATTAAAGTTTTTTTTTCTACAACGATATAGATGAATTCAACGAAAAAAAAAATAACCTGCATCAAACATTCATCCAACAAATAAATTCAGCCTTGACCCTATTCAGAGCTAATATGAAGTTACACACCTTGTTCTGCAGATAGTATTGCTTGTGATGTGTATCAAAGATACCTAAAGATGAGAATGACCTTTTATCTTAGACACATATACACACTTTGCCATTTCCCCACCTTTTCAGTGTGTGTGTGTGTGTGGGTTTGTGCACGTGTGCTTATGCGTGTGCGTGTGTATGCGTGTGTGTGTGTGTATGTGTGTGTGTGTGTATGTGTGTGTGTCGTGCTCACAAGCACGTTCATACTGAAAAGGGCAGGAGAAGGCTTGGCTGGGAGGTAGTGATGGATTACAGTAAAGTATTGCATCAGCTCACCATAACTCAAGGTGTGGCATCGTCATTTAAAGTGGTGCTCTGTCTTTATGACACTGTCTACACATATATGTGTCATACAAGAGGGTGTGGTCTGGGATTTAGACCACACAGACTATTTACATGTCATGTTTACTTTGTAAATCCACTCTCTCAACCAGAGTATGTACAAGCAACGTCTACAGAAAACACAATTGTGAATGTTAGTTCAAGCTACAGGAACCCAGTTCAATTAAATGAAAAGTATGTTTACGTTTTTTTTACAAGCTATCATATCTGTTATGATATACCTCAACACATAACGATCAGTAAATTACAAATAGGTTTAACCAGAAACCTTTAACCTGTCATGCCTGAAGTTCCTACAGAAGCAGAAGTGTCCTTTCACAGTCTAATGTCCACTAATGCATAATAACCTCATATTTAAGACCTGTCTTACCCACTCTGGGAAAATCTTATGGATGATAATGGCATGCGATTAATGTAAGTGTGCCCAGCTAATCCTCAAGTGTTTTGCTGTCAGATTCAAAGTCTGTATGTAACAGACAGAACATGTATCAAAGTGTTTGAGCCCAGGTGACCGTAATCAGGCACTGAAATATATCAGGACTGACAGAAACTCAGTACAAGGTTAAATATGTCTCATAATTGTCCTGGAACTTACCAAAACAATTCTGCTAAAGAAATCAATGTAAGATCAATATTTAATATGTTAGTCATATGATAAAATAGTGGATGGTTTTGTCAGATTTGTCTGATTTTAACATTGTCAGATTTGACAGCAGTTACAGAAACAGCCAAACATTTATCACATGAGAAGGGACAGAATCACAGCTCACTCCAACCCATCCAAACCCAACCTTAATAAAACCTTTACACAGGTTTCATAAACCTCTCATTTATTACAGAACTGACATGTAGAAGCAGCCTGAGACAAAAGTCAAACCAAATCATCTCAGCAGCACCTTTTAGTTGTTCTTCCCAGATGAAAGGATTAGGTCAGCACAAGACGAATAGTGCCTCTTAATGGTGCCTCTGAATAGTGCCTCTTAATGGTGCCTCTGAATGGCGTCCTTTCCAACAAACATCTTGAGTTTTTAGGTCATAGCAACCTGGAAAACTATTGCATTAAAGATGATTATTTACTTCCAACCAGCATATTTAGACAGTATTCATAGATGTAATTTGATGTTATAAGCTTAAAAAAGGACACAATTACAAATAAAGGATTCAAATATCAGTTTTTCTCCTCTGTCAACCTTTCTTAGTCATTACTATGTAAGAAAATAAACAAACAAGTCAATAATAACGGTTGGTTAAGGCAATAGCTTGGTTATTCTAAACATGACACATACACATGACTTAACATTTTCACAGAAAGTGTTTTGACAGTGCCAGTAAAGTATAATTCACAATTTTACTTCTCGTAGAAATCAATACTGTGAATTCTGACACAGGCTTTAGAGCGTGGTTGTATTACTCACTCATGATACTATTAGACTTCCAGCAGCTTTGTGCCACACCTTTTTGATAGGCGTTTTTACACACACCAACATCAGGACAGATCAATATTACAGGATACCACTAACAACAACACACCTAAGATAATGCGCATGGAATTTCTGGTCTTTGTTGAACCTGCAATAAATCTTTGCCATGTCTCTTTCACAACAACATGTCTGGTTGACATGTCTGGAATGAATCCTTATATTTAAATATAATTTTAGCACATTTCAATGCATAAGAGGGTCTAGGAAGATTACTTTTATATTTCTTATACAACACAAAATATACCTTCTAGGTAAAAAAACTCTGAAAATTAATAATATGTACAGCATGTGGTGTTTTATGATACGTATTAAGTCCCCAAGTCAAAATTAATTCAAAATTAATTCAATTAATTCAGAGAAACTAATTCAAAGAACAAGTTGGAACGATGATGAAATTATTCTCCAGCACACTCACTGGAGTCTTTCTGGTACCACCACAGTATTTCACAGTATAACCTATTACCATGCTGAGAAATGATATCAGACAGCTGATGAAGTGAAGAACACTAATAAGAGAGAACAAACCAGTTAAGATGTAGTTTGAAAATATCTATATAGCTACCTCTTTCATATTATAAAAACAGTCAAAAATAGCTTTAATAAATCACACATAAGAACTCACTTCAAATGTTGTATATTTGTATATTTTACTATATAGTATTACTATAATATTTTAGAGTTTTTCTCAAATCAAAATCCTTTGTTAAAGCATCAGTTCTAGTAGGGGTCTAGAGTGATGACAATATTCTGTGTGTGTAGAGAGTGACCCTACAGAGATTATTTATACCACAGCACACGATTAATGAATCACATTTCACTGCAGATTCCAAGGAAGCCACTCAGGATACCTTTTCTACCATCTTGAAAAAGATGCCGCGTATTGAAATGTGCTGTGGAAGAAGGTAGTTGTTAAGAGCTTTGTTCAGAAAAGTTCTCTAACCTTCTATGACAAAAGAAACAAAATATAATTTGCTGATGATTGTTGATACTTGGTAAATGCAGTACTTGGAGCTAATGATTCTGCCATTAGAGTAAATTTAAAAGAAACCAGACATAGTTATAGCTGAAGAACCCATCAGGCGAGCAGACGTAGGTCTCAAAACTGGATATAGTCATGTACCTTGTTTCTTAACTAGCACAAGGGATACAGATCGATTGAAGAGAATATCTGCCTGCCCTTTCAAATATCTGAGTTCATTGCATTTTGGAATAAAACCCTTACAAATATGAGACTTCATTGCACAACCTGGTACAGAAAACAGTCCCGAAAAGACATTGATGGCTTTTTTCCCTTTTCAACATTTCAGAAACAAACAGTGAGTTCAATGTTTACATAAACAGGCTTTTAGATCAAACTGCTGTCCTTCCATATCATGCCTTGGGGATATGCAAGGCCTGAGCTACACCAAAGGGGTCCTTGTCTGCGAGGGTGTTGGATATGTCCCTTCAGGAAACCAGGTCTCAAACTTCAGTTCACCACACATGAAGAAAACAGCCAAGAGCCACAGGCCCTTGAAGGAAATCAATTCTGCACATTTACCTATTTTTGTCAGCATCTTCAGATACTCTCCCCTCCCATCTTCCCCTTATCTATAATCAAGACAGTCATTATGAAGAATCCTCGGTCTGCTTTAGTTCAACATCAGCCTGGAATATTCAACAGGAACCAGATCAGAGTGACTTCCCTGAAGTTCTGTATCCTCAGTTGGGCTGAGACAGACAGCAAGTGCTTTATTCTTATGCAATTTGCTGTACATGATTTTCAATGTCAGAAAATCACTGAATGACCAGTGATGCAATGTGAATACATGGCAAACTCGCCATGAAAGAGATCACTTGTGTCAGGTTGGAAGTAACTCTGAATTGGTATTTTATGATGCCAACCAGACTGTGATTGCTTAGTTCATATGTATATCTTACTTAAGTGTTTATATTTTTGGAGGGTTCAGTTACCTTGGACAGGTTATTTGTAATAACAAACCTTTTACCCACTACAGAAAAGACTGCATAGTCTTTGCATGAATATGTAATTCATATAATTTTGTCTACCCTTCTAAACAAAGCAGCCTTTGTGCACTTTTGCAAGAGTTACTAATTAACCCTCACTAGAATCTGACATCATTCATTAGATGAGGTTAGTCAGGATTTATCAAATCCCTTTCTACGGTGCTGTAAAACTGATTGTGTTTATTCATTAACTCCAGAGGAAAAACCTGCGTTGGATCTGGCCCTGGGCCAGTCTGAGAATGCTTTATAAGGAGGGATGGTCCACGGGGAAGGGCATACCACTGAAGCGAGGACAACCCACAGAACACCTGGCAGACACTGAAGAAAGACTGACTGCTTCTTCCAAGACATCAACATGAAGACCATCCTGTCGACCGTGCTGTTCTTCGCCACTCTGTGCCTGGTCTCCGAGGCCGTCCAAGTTCACGTAAGTGCCACACTTTATAGTTTTTCTACTTGCCTCAGCTGTCACGTCTGTTCCAGAGTGATGGGAGCCGAAGACCTTTTTTTTTGCGTCTGTGTCAATATCCAGCAAAGACTGTCAGAGCTTCAGAAACCTAATAATTTTTGTTCAGAAGTCTGCACAAGCAGAGAATTTCTCATCTACGTGACATTTTCATTCTGTCTACAAACGACAGCGGCTGCCTGCCTGTTGCCTTCTCGAACAGAACTGCTCTCTTCATTAAGATCAAGTCTTTGTGATGCGTTCCTCGTATTAGAGCATTGTACATACTGCCCCTACAAGGAATCTGAATGAAACCAAGTTTTATTCAAATGCATAAGTCAGTTCAAGCCTTAACAGACGCCTTCCTCAAGGGCTCGACCTCAGTAATTAGTCTAATCCATGCTGTTCTCTTGCCTTCCACTTGGCTCCTGCAGGATGGAGAATATTCCTTCTCAGCTGATTCAGTGAAAGTGCTCCAGCGTTTGTTGGAGAGCACCACCATGACCCAGAAGCCCAGCCCACGGCTGGCCCAGACGAGTTACGCCTCCGTCTGCGCCAACCCCACGCTGCCGCAGGAGTTCGTGCCTGTGTGCCAGCAAAGCGGCTCGGCCATGGTCTTCTCCAGACTAGGTGAGCATCGGTTTGAGGAACAATGCCAAACTCATTCAAAGTCCTAGACTTACTCCTGAAAGCTGGCTTTTCTAATACACATTTCCTTTCTAGCTCATGTATATACGTTCACGGCCAAATCTTAGCAGCTTTGGCTGGTTTTATTTCTTTAAATTAAAATTATTTTCCGCCTTTTTCAGCTTCCACACCCATGGACGTGTGTGAAATCTGCGCATTTGCTGCCTGCACCGGCTGCTAGAGGCCGTCCCTCTCCCACCGTTGGACCTGGTCCTCTTCACCTTAACAGATTCAGAATCCAACCCTGTGGCCATATTGCTTTTGCATTAACCACATGATACCATCATCCAAAACAACCACTAACTATTCTGGAACTTATTCTGTTACGTGTTGCTTGACAGCATGATTCATAGTTTGGAATTTAGATGAACTTTTTTTTTTTTCCTTTGTTACAGCATAACGTTTTGTTTATTTAATGAAGTCTTATTTTTCTATTTCTTATATATTTCTTAAGTTTTCATATTCCTGTGTTCACGAGTGCCTTATATGTGCAATAAAAAATGCCTTCAAAAAGATCATGTCTGTTTACACTTTTTTTGCAGCTCTGAGGAATTTAGTTGTCAGTGTCAAACCAAAAGTATTGTATTTACAGCTTTATGCTCCCGTAGCCATGTGTGTGTCTATCTGCAGCATCACTCAGCAGCGCTGGTCTGAAAAACAAGCCTATTCTGAGTAAATATACACTCAGTATATGATTCCCATGCACTCAGTACTGAATGCATCAAACGTTGTTTTGGTTGTTTTTCAGCCATAACCAGTGTTGTTAAAATGCTGGAGGAAAGGCAATGATTTATTGGAAGAGAAGATAATCTTTGAGGTTTAAAGATTGCAGATTCTCTTCTCGTGTCGTAATACGTAACAGAATATCACATTTTTCCCGGCCGCTGGATTCAGGCACGACCCACAGGCTGTACGTGAGTGGTAATGAAACAGCGTCAGCAGGAACTCTGAACACCTTCACTGGTCCTCAGCCCAAGTACATCCCCTCCTCCAACAACCATGATTCATCGGCTGGGTCTCGAAAGGGCAAAATTTTCAAAAGTGGCAAACGGCACTGAGGAATGAGGAATAAAACGGTGAACTTGGAAAGCACATTCTTCTCCTCCACAGAATTGTGGATTTTAGCAAGTTTGTTATTTCTTAGATTTTTCATGTGAATATCTTAGTCACATGGTGTCTACAAGAGCCAAAACCTTGGCCAAAGCCTATACCAAAGGCACTATTACCAATTTCTGACATAAGTACAAATGACAGGATTATATTCTACTATTCAGTACTGCAATATATAGCAGCGCGAAGATTTGATAAATGTAGGAGATACAAGCCTCCCCAGCCAAAATGTCCACTGTAACACAACTGTAAACCTTTTAGTGTTTACTGGCCAATTGCACTATGCAATGCCTCCTGAAAGTACTGAACAGTCTGACTACTGACACAGACCTTCAGCAGTCTGCATCACCAGCACTGTCCAAGCATCTTCTCTTTTTTGCAGCAGCAGCTACAGTCACATATTACATCAAGTCATGATATGTGCCTGAGTAACTGATCTGTGTCTGAAAGAGCTACATGGCTGGTCAGTGTGTGTTGATGTACTGCGTGAGATGTTTCCAGGGCTACAGAGTGACATCCATGCTGGAATCGTGCCGTCAGATAATCGGCACGTTGTTAGTGGCTTTCTGGTGCCTGGTTCTGTTCCAATTTAACTACATTACTGGGGGGAGGGGGTGTTATTCAGGTACAGAAGAAGAGCAGTAATATTTACCATGATTCTTTTCTCTATTCATGGGAAGAGTGAAAATAATAGTCTGTTTGCCCGGTCCCAGCAGTACACAATGTAAAGAGTTTTGACAGAGCTGGTGTGATTTATAATAGCCACAACATCATGTCAGACCACAGAGGTGTTACAACAGGCTATTTACTCGACACTAGTCAAACACAAACTGGATTTTCCCTCTGCTACACATTTTCATTCTTACAGAAAGGCATCAAGATGCATAAATTTGTTTTACTGATTTGTTTTTACATAGTTTAAACGACTTAAATCCGGGTCCTTAAATAACAACAGGATCTTTAGTTATTCCTTCTCAGTCTTTGATAGATTATAGCTATATTGATTTGGGCAGGCTTTTACATAGCCGTTCCCCTGGATACCGAGCTGCATCTATGTAACACTCTAATGGCACCACGGCTCCCTCCGAGATGCTCAGTCCCTATTCTCTGAGCTCCAGACCTGGGAACCTGGCCTGGACACAGGCCCGTTAGCTACCGCCCTATCTGCATGGAGCAATGATGAATTCCTGTGGCAATCTATCAGGTGTTTATGACGTGAATGATATGTGAATGGCAAGGTCACAGCACAACACACACGTTTGGTCACAAAAGCAGAAGTTAGTGGGCAGCAAAAGATCCTCTTTTGTTATCAGCACACAATTACATGGAGACCCCTTTGCCACCCAGGATGCGTAATAGATTACTCAGTAAAGTCAAACTGAAGAGAATTTATAAGGAGACTCCTGAGAACATTCCCTCTCCTTTCCTTCTGCAACGGTGCTGTTAAACCCCGCCCACAAAACACTCACTCCACTCTCCCTCTGTAACTGTACTGCTAAACTCCACCCACCAAAAATTCTCCACTTTCGCTCTCTACACTATACTGCTACTGAGACCTCCCAGCAAATGGGAAAGTTACTGACAGTTTTTTTTTTCCCTGAGTTTTCTGCTTCCTGATCTCGCAAAGTTTAGAGGTTAAGGAAAGTCAGAAAGGACATGTTCATGGACCGCTGACGCTCAACAGAGCAAGACTAAAATTTGTGTCCTGTCAGTGAGGCTCATCAGGAAAACAGCTAGACATTACCAGAGTGGGTCTCTGAGGAGTGCCATTCTGTAAGGGACTGCTCCCATCTGCTCCCACAAAAGCAGCAGAGGGAACATACAACATGGGCTTCATGCCAATCACAGGGAAGCAGCAGAATAAAAGGTTCAGTTAATAGCTACTTGAAGAAGAACAAGAAGGTCTTTTTTATAATCACTCATCACTGGTCCAGAGGTAACCCCATCACTCCTGTGACCACAACAGGTTATATCAGAATGTAGAATTTAAGGAAAAAATTGAAAAACATCAATCTGATATATTATTATGATACAAGTGATCTTTCATAAATGATGGTCCCAGTGTCCCAACTACTGAAATTATTTAAGTACCCTAAAACTGTAAAAACCCCTGGTAGATACATACGTTTGATTTTCAAAAGTGTTTCATATGGTCTAAAACATTTGGCTGCCCTGAGATGTTTCTTAATCTGTACTTTTGCAATCTGAAGCAATTTTGTCCATTTATGTTCCAGAAATTAACTGCCTTTTCATTGCATGCCTGAGACCCCAATAATACTTTATTGATAATTATAACAAAATTGGCATAAGCCGGACTGCTTCTCATCCGGTGTTTGTGTTGTCAATGGCTGCGAGGAGTTTACCATTTTTCAGGACTGGAATATTATGATTATGTCACTCATTGTGGTGCTGGGAGATGGAGGGGTGAAAACATTATGTTCTTTTTTTTCTGGAGAGCTGAACTCTTCTGTTCAGAGCTGCTCGCAGGGGGTTAACAGAGTTTGCTGTGTGTCACTGTACAATAATGTCTCACCTCACATGACGTTATAGGTTATTATTGCCAACCTTTCATTTTCGTCTCCAGACTCTAGTGTACTATTAATGCAAAACCTTCATGGGGTAATAATCAAACAAGGCCTGAGTGGAGAGTTAATGTGAAAGAAAGGAAGATGCCTTTTTTCAGGTTAACATCAGGTTAAGACATGCTAATACTCCTCCATTTTCTCCTACCCTGCAGTGAGTTCTCTGAATGGCTTGCTTTTTGCACAACAGCAGGGGCAGCTTCTCACTGGAAGCAGTGAAGAATTTTGAAAAAGACGTTATTAGCAACAAATTCCCACGTTGCCTGGGTTCCGTCTGTGCCAGCCCAGAACTGCCTGAAAAGATCAAGAAAACAGGTCAACAAGATGATTGCAGTCACGATCTTTTTTAAACCCATTAGCTTTGAATGAGAGACATTACGTGCACTGGCTGGTAGCATCTCTGTAACACATTTCAGAAGTGTGATTTCACTAGAACACGCACGGCAGAGTAATGTTGGGCATTACTGCAGTTTAGCTCAAAACCGTCCAACTTGATCACCGTTCTACTCATCTTTTAGAAAGTTACTTTTCCCTTACTTCAGCGCCACCCTACTGAGTTGTGTGACTCACGCACACTCCGCTGAAAATCCTTTTTATGGCCCAGTACCCGCCACCCTTGGTTCCCTAGAGAATAATTGCTCCCACTCTCTTCCTCTGCATTGTGTAGTCTCATCAGCCACCAGGCTGATTTCTTACACAGCCTCCCAGACACGTAGACCCATTCCAACCACCTCGAGCCAGACAGTAGCAGCGGGACATAATCGCCGCACCTCCCCTCCAGCTTGCAGAAACCTGGAGAGGCCACACTGACTGAGCTGATCAGAGAACACCTGTCATTCCAATATTTGTTTATTTATTGAAATCTTATCTGGGCCTGATAAAGAGTAATAAATACATGAAGAGCCTGGCACAAGATAAATGCCCCTTGTTAAAAGTGAGGAAATGCTAATATGGGTAATTTCCTCCCGTTGTAAATATTAGCAACCTTTGTTGCTCTAGTTGTACAGTATTGCAGGGTCATTTGAAGCATGTGTTGTGTTGTACGTGCTTTGTTGTGGTCTGGTTTCCTGTCACGGATTATGGACTGTATTAGAGATTAAGGGCTGGATTACTCTTGTTAATGGTTAATGGTTTGTTAAAGGATTTGTCATAGTCTAAGAGACGTCTTTGAATGTGTAGGTAGTTCACATTAGCTTGACCTCATCTGTATTTACAGTTTTATATTATACCTCCAGACTCCTGTGAGATATTTGATGCTTGGGGTGGATGTGCCTTTTGTAAAATGTAACACAGCAGTCTACCAGCCCAAAGCATGTTCTCATCTTGTTCTATGTTTTGGGTGAAAGACAGAAAAGCAAGTATGTTGACATGTGAAACTACTGCCTCCTAGTGTTTCAAAGGGTTGGGACATTGGAGACTGGTTGTGTGACATGCTAAATGATGTAAAAAATGTAAGTGAAAATGTAAATGATGTTTTACATGATGTTGCTTTTAGTCAGTGACAACACATTGCTTTGTCAGAGACATTAGATACGTTTGTTTTTTTCTTAGTTTTGAAGGTAAATAGTTGTCCATCACTGAGGTAATCAGGTTCTTGTCGGTGAGTTCTACATTTTTCATGCGTTTGTCTTTAATAACCACAAACTGATATGGAATCTTATTTATGATTATCTATGTGTAACAAGTTAATCTACAAATTATTTATGATTTTTGTGTAATGTTTACATAAATTTAAAAAATCTAGGTGAATGTGTCTCTTTAAAAGAGATTGAAAATCTTGAGCATTTTTGTGAAATGGATTGTGGTGAAAGATGGTAACTCTCTTTGTATGTTAATGTAAACAAATGAATCAACAATTACTTGTAAAACTGTGGGCATTCATGCTTACTATATCAATGTCTAAAAGATGATCAACAGCAAAACAGCATTCTCAGTCATAATGAAAAGAACTGAAAATAAGGACTGAATAAGGTCTGTCAGGCCAAAGATGGCATAAGACTCACAGGTCAAAGATGGCATCAGACTCACAGGTCAAAGATGGCATCAGACTCACAGGCCAAAGATGGCATCAGACTCACAGGCCAATGATGGCATCAGACTCACAGGCCAAAGATAGCATCAGACTCACAGGCCAAAGATGGCATCAGACTCACAGGCCAAAGATGACATCAGACTCACAGGCCAAAGATAGCATCTGACTCAAAGGCCAAAGTTATTCAAGCCAAAGATTTGATCATGAACTCTCTTCCTGAGTTACACACATCTGAACAGGAGGTTCTCTGAGAAAACAAACAAAAAAACATATCGAAACATGACACATGGAAAAGAAAAGTCAGACTTATGGAGTATATATCTGAGTCCATATCTGAGAAATATGAGCCCTGGTGATTTGTGGAGGTACGACATTGGGATGGTAAGCAGTCAAGCTCCCACTTCACACAGGCTGGAGTCAGAGCCCTGGAGGATGAGGAGGTGCACGGCATGCAAATCACGCTTTGCAATCATCCCTCCACCAGAGGGAGGCATTCACTACAAGAACATTTGGATGATTGATCTAAATGAATGATTCTGTAGGGTGAAGAGCAGGAAGCTTGTTATTCAAATAGTGAATGCTTTTAAGATCAAACTTTCTTTGTAGTTCGTTTGTTAATGCTACATGCACCAGCCATAATAAACGTACACAGTCTGTGTTCCAGACTGAAGTTCTTTTCAGCCCAAGTTCACCCTCAGATTGATTCATTTGACTTCACCAACAAACTCTGATTCATTTGACTTCACTATAAAACCCTGGTTCATTTGACTTCACCATCAAACTCCAATTCATTTGACATCAAATCCTGACTCTTTAGACTTCACCTTTGAATCCTGACTTATTGGACTTTGTCTGAAACCAAACATTAGTACATCAGCTAAAAGTGCTTTACAATACAAAATAAGTAAACAGTAAAGAAATAAAACATAAAAAATGCATTATTAATATTTAAAATGTGCAACAAAAAATATAAATATAAAAATATACAACTGACAAAGGTCATATTCACATTAAAAAAGGCATCTCACCATCTTTAGTTAAACGTTAATGTTTTTAGTTAAACACCAAAGTAAAGAAATGTGTTAGTTGTTTATATGATATATGATAGAAGGAACCTGACACCTGTGTTCCAGATGGTTGGTGCATATAAACAGAGAGCTGCCCCCCTGCTCTTTTTTTACATCTCTTTCTTGGAACATGGAGAAGGTTGGTTCTTTCAGGTACTCACAGATGTATGAAGGTGCTAAACCATTAAGGGATATAAAAACTATCGGTAAAATTTTATAGTTGTTTCTAAAGGAAACAGGCAACCAGTGGAATGATGCTTAAATGTTGTCTAATATAATCTTGTTTTCCATGTTAATATTCTTGCAGCTGCATTTTGTACAAGTTGTAGTATGTGTGCGTGGTAGAAGTTTCTTGTATTCCTATGAACAATGCATTACATTAAAGAAGGAAAATAAAGGCACAAAACCATTGGTCAGTTTCTTAGTAATTATGCAGATGGACGTTCTGCTTCATGCTATTTTGCTTAAATGGTAGACCGCAGTTTCAGTCATGTACGGTTTAAAAGTTACATCACCCCAAGATTCATGATTTCACATATATATATATATATATATATATATATATATATATATACAGTTTAAAACAACTGTAGAAAGACAGATAAAAATTTCAAGCTAATTAAGATTGTTTCTGCGGTCTATAAACATGACCTGAAACAAAGTGCTAAAATATAATAACTTGAAACACAGATTCTCAGATTATTCTCAGATTCACTGTTTTAACTGAGAAACCCAGTAAGTCATTTAAAAATGAAAGGTTAGAGGTTAGTCTGTAATTGCTAAAACCTGAAAGAACAAGGTTATGTTTCTTTAATAAAATTCTTACAACTGCGGTTGTAAATTTGACTGAATAAAAGTGTTTCCAAAGAACAATTCACAAGGTCTAACACACTTAGACAAAGGCTATCAAAAATTCTTTATAACAGGATCTTAAACACAGGTGGAGGAATTTAGTTGGGAGATAATTTTTCAAAGTTCTCGCTCAATAATCTTTTTAAAACTACTCATGGTTTTCTGTCAAATGAAATCAGGCTTGAAATGTAGAGTTACTACTTGTGTGGTAAGATACTGGTTTTTCTTCTTTTTTTTACATTTTCCTGTCAAAAGTAACAAGCATACTGAAAAACACACAATAGTAATCTAAGATAGCGATTCCCTTCCATTTATAAATAAAATAATAAAATAAGTCTCACAACATGACTAAATCTAGAGTAAAAATTAAAATCACCAGCCAGAAGAACCCTATCATGATCAGTTCTGATAAGAAGAAGAGTGGGTGATCCACAGACAACCACTAATAATCCTGGTAATCTTGACTTTTAAGTAGATATTCAAAATAAGAAGCCATTGCAAATTAATTATTTTTAAATTAAAAATATTGAAAAAAATTGGAAAAAACAACACACAAAAACAACAGCTAGACCACCTCCATTTTCTCTTCCCATACAGTACACATTACATAAGAACATCGAACTGTTGCTGATTATAGAGGAATGAGAGACCTTGGACTGGTGTTTCTTCACTTACAGGCCAATGTTTTTAATGCTTGCTTTAGGGGTCTCCATGGATCGTTATATCAACAGTACCAGTGGAAGCAGTCCATGATTATCTGACACCAGGGTTTGTTTTCCAGTTTAGCAGAAGAAACATGAACAAACTGATTTCTGTTTGAGGCTGAAAATATATCTGTACTTCTCCCTTCATCTCAGTCATCATGGTGCTGTATCTCATCTCAGCTTCCCAAGGTAAACAGAACAGTGTGTCCTGACCCTGTTCAATAGACCAAGGGAAAGTCTGACAAAGGAAACCAACTCTGGTCTTCAACAGAAATGAAAACAAAGCAGCAAATTAAAGCAAAACTGGAGAGATTTTAGCAGGCAGCCTTTGATAACACTCTCACCCACACACACACACACACACACACACACACACACACACACACACATACACACAGTCCATGCACACACACATACCAACCCACACACTCTGACATATGCAAACCCATCCACACACTTATACATATATTACACACCACGTAAACAAATGCAACCCACCACACACACACCCCCCACAAACACACATGCTAAAAAAAAATTAAAAAACCACACATATTCACACAAAGACAAATCTGAGGACTCAGTGGTGAGAGCTGAAGGATACAAAGGGGAAGTCTTCCTCAGCGTCACATGGTTTTTATACGCCCATTAGGCATGTGGCCAAAGTGGAGTCAGATCAAGGAGCAGAACCCAGGAGACTCCACCACACACACGGTTCCACAGTCATGTGCTTAAGTACCAGGAAGAAGGTTACAGCTCAACAACAGACAGATGACGCTTTCACTAAATAACCAAACTGAAATATTGCATAACGCTGTGGCTAGAAGTGTGTGTGGTTGTGTGAGACTGTTCTTGCAGGACTGTGCTTCTGAATTATAATATTCTTCATTATTCGGTGTTGTTAAATGATACAAAACAGCAGCTGAGCTTTTCCTTAAACAACGCCGCGAGGACATTTCAATATGCAAAATGGCGAAATGCTGTTACTATTTGAATTTTTTTAAATAGGTGTACACAAGCAGCAGATGAGATCCTATTTAGTTTTTCTGTTTATCTTCATAATATGAACTCATTCTCTTCAAAGTCTCTGATAAAAAATTAAAGAGATTTTAAAGTGAGATTTAAAAAATGATTCGAATGCTTCGTTCAATTAAGTGCGTCTTTCAGCTAAATGCTCATATAATGAACTCTCGTTATTTATCCCAAAAGATTGTTAATTAATTCCATACTAAGACTTCTCCAGAGTGTTCATCTGGTCCTTTTTATATGGAAATAAATAAAAACTCACCAAAAGGGTTACAGTTTTTTTTTTCTGCCAATAAAGAATGTATGTGTTATTTATTTGAATCTGGAAAACATAAACAGCTTAGAAAGTTATGCGCCTTCTGGTCATGGAAGCTGGACAGGTATCAGAAGGCCAGCGTCCAGGCCGCATTGAGTGACAGCGTGCACAGGGCCTGCCGTCACTCTCTGAATCCCGTGCAAGGACACTTCATATGCACTGAATTCAGGTTGCTAGAGGCTTTAGATGCTAAATGCACTGTATACCCCTGAAATGCATGCTTACGTTCAGAGGTTTCCTCGATCAGCGTATGTGAATTCTTTAGTTATGGTTAAACGACGGTTTGCAGGCACTCAGTCAGCACCATACAATCCAAACTCCAGAGAGATCAGGTGCCCAGGCCTGGCTAAGGCACAGGAGTTCCACTAATAATCCCATTTCTTGAACAGATAGAGGAATATAATAACAGAGAGGGGAGCAGAGCTGGTTAATTGCCTCTTGATGAAGAAAACATCTTAGTTTGAAAATACAACATAACAGATGAGGTCTCTGTGAGAAATGGCTCCACATATGTCTTAAAGACTTCATTTGAAAGGAATATGGAGAAATTCTTCACCCAAAAAATGCTAACATTGCTGCCAGGGAAAGAGAGTTACTGAAGGTTAATAAACATTATGCAAATCAGCTGAGGCTCCGATCTCCTCATTCCTATCTGTGTGGGGGGCGTTTTGGGTAAAGTAATCCTTTAAATGGTGTGGATATGTCTTTGAGGAGTAAGCATTTGTTTAAACGGTTGAAATTAAACCACTGAACTGAGTTAGTTGCTGAACCCAGCTGCATTTTGCTAGGACAGTTTAAAGGCCTGGGATTAGGCCAGAGGCTCATGATATGGATTAAGCTTCATGCTAACGACTATCACGGCTAGCTCCTCTGAGATAATGACTCTATAATGAAGCGGGTCTTTAAATTCCTCTTTAATCATGTACATTATCTTGCCAGTCATTCTGAAATCATTCAGGTTCACCAACCAGGTTAATTGGACATTAATGACATTTGGGGGGGTGGGGGGTGGGAGATGAAGCAAAGCAGGATCTTTCTCTGTGCAACCCTGATACTATTTGACATAAACTGATGAAAAATATCTTTTCCATCAAATCTAATATTTGTGGAAGAAAATCAGTACCTGGACACACCCTCATTACATTGTGTAAGGTAAAACAATGGCTCTTTTCAAGGAAGGCCAAGTCTTTGTGTATGTTAATAAAAGAACGAACATGCAGTCATAAATGAGAAATACTCCTCCGTTTGTTTGACCTTTAGCTTGTAACCATTTCATTACACAGAGAACAAATTCACAAATGTTTCCAAACAGAAGAGGAAAGGTTGACTTGTACACAGACCTTCTCAGACCGAAACATCCTAATTATCAGAAGATGGTGTTGTAAGGTCATACATGGGTCTACACTATATCTACAATAGAGAGCAGTAAAAAATTAAAAGAGTTTACACTGACTTCCATTATCTACAATAGAATCCACTGTTGTGCAGATGAGTTCACACTATCTGTAAGTTTCACTGCAATTAAGAAAAGGTTTATCATTTTCTTAGACATACATTAAGGTCATTCATCTAATGGACTACGTTTAATTCCTTTTAATGCAATCACACGTGCACCAGTAATGCAGCTCATATAATTTATTTATCACTGCAGTAGTCTACTGAAGCAAAACAGTATCATAATAGAATCATAGCTATTGTTACTACAGTCATATATTTGGACCAAACCAATTATGTATAATGGTCTTTCTTAGCAGTTCGACCAGCAAAGATTAGTCGTTTTCGAGCTAATGTGAAGGTGAAAGAGCTGTCGTGGTTTAACACACCGAGACAAGAATTTTGGGTAATTTCAAGCAAATCAAACAAAGTGGATAGTGTGTTCATTCATTCCAGTCCCAAAAAGTAAGCAGAAATATGACAATAGACTCTGTGTTGAAACAGTACAGTTAGATATAAAAAGTCTGCCCAGGTTATTACATAAGAATGGTCTGGTGTAAGCCCTGTATATGTTTAAAAATAACTGCTTGATGAGCAAGATTCTTTAAGATATCCGAATCCACATAGGACAGAATCCAGTCTGGTTCAGTTCTCATTCACACTTAAATGTTTTTTCTAACTGGGAATGAGATTTATCTAAAAAAGAGTTCCAGATGCATGTTACTGATCCATGTTCACAAACTTGGTGATTAAACCATTCAGACATTAGGGATCAAACAAAACAAGTGTGAAAAGACGTTAGACTGAATCTAAAGGTATCAGGGATAGAACATTTTGTCTTTTACATTTTTCATATGTGCATCAGTCATTGAACAAAACACTAAGGGTAAAGCTAATTTTTTTCCTCCAAGGGGAATATGTGCGAGGATGTCCACCAGACCAAAAGTTAAGATTGTGCCATAACGATGTAGAGAAAATGAACTTACTCATCACTGCCATCATTTTCAGCTATCTTCTAGGCTTTTAATGTGGTTCTTATAATATCCCCAAAGTTAAAGGGTTTGTTCTTTTGTCTAAAACCAGTATAAGTCAGCTTGTGAGATTTAACCAAGATTTAACCAAGACTCCCTCACATTCTCACATTCTTTAAAGAATGAAACTAATGGTGTGTGAAGATTATATTCAGATATATAACTCATCTTGCACACAAATTTCTCAAAATGCTTTAAAAAATGTCTTTGTCTCAATTTTAAATAATGCATTCATGTAGAAGAAGCATTAACTCAGTGAAATAGTGTGCTGGATGTTCATAAATTACTAAATTAAAAAAGTTCTTGGTGGGGGACTTTTGGACTCTTGCAAAGATTAACACTATATAAATATACCTAATACTATATACCTAACAGTTAACCATTCAAAAGGCTGGTGATTCATCATCACCGCTGATGATTAGAACGGTCCTATGGCAGTGGTTATCTACGGTCTCGAGTGTTTTCTTAGGTTAAGGACTGTGAGTGCCTGAATCACCGCACATTTGACACAAGAAGCTGATTAACAAGCTGTAACAGAGTCGAACGACATCGACCTGAGACTTCAGCAGGCAGAGACCTGAGAGCAGCTTAACCCTCGTGCTCTTCGAGGACTGCAACCGCCGTGTCAGATTGCTTTTCTTTGGGGCTCTGCTTCAGGTCCTTGAGAATGGCTTCAGGTAACAATCCGAAGCTGATTCTTCTCAAAAACACCATCCACGATCACAGTGATATCTATACATGAAAGGAAATAATGTGATATAGGCAGGCTTTAGGCCTTATAGTAACCATAAGCAACACAGTAACCATAGTAACTATAAGCATGTTTCACTTATTTAACCCACAATGTACATAACACAATATTTATATTTTTGTAAATGTATATAGTACCCCAGAACTGTGTGTTTGTACATGTGTATAGTACATGTGTATAGAGACCATAAAAGGATTATTATACTGAGCCAAGTTTCAGGAGACCCGGTTGTTCTAAACCTGGGTTGTTCTCTCTCTTTGTTGCCTTTTTACGCCTTTCCCGTGTTCTTAACTTCAGTACTGCTTTAAAACAACAATACTTGATAAACCGTCTCAGCCAGCAACCATCCATCCATGTGCAGAAGATAAGCACATATTTTACCGCATGCAGTTTTAATTTAACAGTCTGTGTGTGTTCTGGTCAAAAGTCCACAATGCAAATACAGAAAAGAACACAAAAGCTGCACTGAAAGCCACAAAAAAGCCAATTTCTCAAAGAAACATTAAACATTAAACAAAAAGGCCAATTCCTCATGGAACCATTTAGTACAGCAGGAATAAATATGTTCCCTCTCTTTTTTCTCTCTCTTTGTATTTTTTTTTTCTTTCTGGATTTCTTTTTCCTCTCTCTGTATCTAGAGTTTTCTCTGGAAAATATGCTCACAGCTTCTTTCAGTTAAACATGTCGTGTGAGTCTACACAGCAAAATCTCTCACAGAAAATCACAAATGACATGTATGTAAACGGTATATATTTATATTAACTTATTTGAAGAAGGCCAAGGATATTTGAAATATAATTAAAACGCGATGACATCTGTAATCCTTCAGAAAAAAACTAGACAAATAAAACCCATACAATTAGTGCACACTCTTCAAAATGGAAATATATATACAAATACCCATGTATTGTTCCTAGAAAAACTGACGTATGGGAACAGGTCATGAGTGGTATGAGGATAATGTGTTTTATGAGAGTGCATATTGAAAGGAGGATATCCTTTTCCTGACAAGTTTAACAGTGTAAATGTATTAAATGTATTCTTTGTGAGACTATAATAGGTTGAATTTGTATAGCTCATTCTCATTCCCAAGGTCACTTTACACAGTCCATAAAGCATCTATCAAACACAACCAGAAGGAGGTGATAGAAGTATACGGAAAGGAGAAAAGTTTTGAGTTTTGCTTTAAAAGATCATTTTGGGGCCATGACATTGCTCCTGTTTAGTGTGTTCATACATGTGAATGTGTACTGAAAATAATGAGTATTTAAGAACTTACTCTCTCCTATGCAATTACAATATCACCACAGCTACTCACACTTGCACTATCAACATATAATCTATTACATATATTACACAGTGTTGAACATCTTACTTTTTTCTAAAAATCCCACTTTTTTGAAGTCACAAAGCTGCTTCAGTAGCAAAGTAGCTGATTTTATTTTATGCAACCCTTCCAAACTAGGCTCGTTAGCAGGTAGTGGAAAGCCAGGCTCGTTAGCATGCAGTCAAGTTAGGCTCGTTAGTTGGCAGTTCAGCCTGAGCTTTTCATTCCACCAAGTTCATGTGTAAAAAGAACAGAGAGTAAGGGGTTGAGGAGAATGTGCAAAGCCCCCACAGCTGACTCATAGACTTCCAGTAAGGAAGAAAGAAACCAGGCCTGAGACCCTGCCAGAGAACCCCTCCTCTTTCAGTGATGTCCCAGAACACTGACTTCCTGTCAGCTGTGCGAGAAGCATTAAGTTTGTGGCGTATCCAAAATGCTTTGAGCAGAGGGGCTCATATGGGTCACATGATTAGTTAGGATTGGTTACTACACCTTTCTCACCTTAGTAGCTAGAATAGCTACAAAAGGTATAAACTATTGATATGAAGGGTACAAACTAGCTAGGAAACTTTCATCAGTCATTTACTTAACTTTAGTAAAACTATAATCACACTTATTTACATGGTTAACTGCAATGGCTAACAAATTAACTACTCATAGACAAATGTGCAAAGAAAAAAAAAAACATTATAGTCTCTCAGGACTTGAATTAAATGAAGGAACTCTAACCAAAATTGCATCCTTTGTATTCTGTTCTTCTGCAAACGTCTTTTTGCTGACGTTTAAGAGGTTAAGTGCTACATACTGATGCCATGCTATCATATGTTCAACCTTACAAAGCAAAGGTACTGTAAATTAAACTGACCGTGACATTTTATTCCTCTGCGCTTTTTCGTATAATAGTTAAACCTGAAAATATGCTGAGGGTTAGTCTGTTGTAGAAAGTGTCAGCAGTGTTTTAGAAGAGTGTCTAAACTGTGTTATTTAAATTACAATAATATTCAATTTACAGTAATAACTAATAATATAATAACTAGCAAAATTATAAAATAACTATACAATTATAAAATATCTATCAGATCTGAGTGAATCTCCCACACAATTAATCGTTTTACCCTCAAATTTGAACTGCCTTACAGAAAATATCAGCTTATATACAGCTTATTAGAAATAGTACTCAAAGTAATTGAGTTAGAACTAAAAAGCATTTGGAAAAATACTAGAAATTGTCCTAGAAAGTATGCTGTTTCTACAGAAGCACAGTAACACTTAACAATCACATGAATAAAAATACAAGAATGACGCTTATAAAATATGTAATGAGATTTTCAGATGTGAACTACTAAAGCAAAGCTTTATTTACTACTCAGAATGAATGATTAGATTTGAGTGTTTAAAGAACTGGGCATGTAAGAGCTCTGCTCCAAGAGCCAGTCATCCTGCTGGAAAGCATGGAGCTCCTAGCTGCATATGTCACAGAAGAAGCATGTGTTAGACCTCCTCCTCCTGCTCCCTCCCGTGTTACTGTGCAGTAGAGGAGACCCAGATGGTACATGAGGACTGAGAGAGCCTATTAGCCAAAAGTTTGAAACAGTGTGAAATTAGTAAATGAAAGAAAGAAACACACATACCTTTAAGCTATCAGGATTGTTTAGGTAAATAACTACATAAATATATAGGCAGATAATATATCTGAATACACTGTAAACTTGCTAGTAGAGTAAATCAGCAGAATCTCGATGTAGTCCAGTAGATAAGCAATAAAGCATTTCTAAATGAGGTCATCAGTTGTGCCTGCGTACGTTCCAGAACTTCCATTTAAGGCATTAGACAGATGCTCTTCTCCAGAGCGACATGAATATTTATCAGCGTGATGGTGCATGTCCACCCTAGGAACTGAACCCACAGTCCTGGGGTCGCCACACT
This sequence comes from Sternarchorhynchus goeldii, assembly GCA_028565775.1. Lineage (NCBI taxonomy): Eukaryota > Metazoa > Chordata > Actinopteri > Gymnotiformes > Apteronotidae > Sternarchorhynchus > Sternarchorhynchus goeldii. Next base: position 11,351,942 of record JAOXYF010000019.1, on the reverse strand, counting down.
CTACCTGATCTACTGCTCTGCCCTCCCTGGTCCCTTATTAGGTCATCTGGAGACTTTAACACATCATTTGTCAGCCGTCAGCCGCCCCCTCACCCCCATTGGTCACTGCTCAGTTCTTTGGATGGCGACGCAGATGTAAATGACCAAGCAGTGCAGCTAGGGATTTTATACCCTTGATGGTATCAGTTGCTGAGATTGGGTCAAAGGCATGAGAGTGGTCCACCACTCAATAACATTCAGCCTGCAACTGACCTGTGATCAGGAACTGGCCAGCTCACAATAATACTAGTCTATTAGAATAAAAGCCCTACTGACTGTAGAAAGAAATATATATAAATACAAAAAATGGTTAGTTGTTTGGTCTTCACATGATTACAGCTTTCTTCAAATATTATATCTGTGAAACTAACTCACAGGACCTTTCACACCTGTGCTTACAATCACACATTAGATGCACATTCAGTTGGAATGAAAGAACCATCTGGAGTGTATGGCAATCCAAACAAACAGCATGACGCTCAGTCCGTCCAATAAGATTCACAGATGGAAGACAAACAGAAAGGGGCGGGGTTATGATAAAGGGCGTGGCCTTTGAAGAGAGCATTACCATCTCGTGGCAGACTCAATGGATTTAATCCAGCAACGCTCCCCTGCCTCCATGGTACTTTGGGCTCGACCCGGCAGAGCTGAGATTGGGTCAAAGGCATGAGATCGCAGGATAAACCCCAAAGAAGACCCCCTGCCGTCACACGCTCTGGGACTGATGATGTTTTCAGAGAGAGGTAGTGAGGGTTGAGTACATGAGAGGGGGGTGTGAGAGAACCACATGCTTTCCAACCGTGTTGTCATTTTCTGCACCGGCAGTTTTCGTCTGATGGGATCTTCTTCAGTCACGGCAGCAAAAGAAACTTTCATAGTTTGATTAGATTTGTTTCAGGGTCAAATCCTGTTTCATGCAGGAAACTACTGTCACACAAAGAAACAAACCAGTCTTCATGGAAATGAGAGTCAGCATTCAGGATGATAGAAATAACACAGAGGACAATTTCACTGCCACCAACAAGGTATACAACAAAGAAGTTGCCGTGAGAACAAGTAAAAGTCTTAGATATTGGTTCTCCTTTTGTACCTCTCCTTATCCTTCCATCTCTTCACCCTGCAATCACAACTCTCCTCATGTCATCAACCTTTTTACAATACTTCGACATTATTACATATCAGTCCCCTTTTCAGTTCAAATGTATTTATGTAGCACTTTTTACAACAGGCACAAAGGCAAAAATCAGCTGTACAGATGTCCAAATCCAATCCCAAGCCAAGGGCGACAGTGGCAAGAAAAACTCCCTAAGAGCATGAGGATGAAACCTTGAGAGGAACCAAGACTCAAAGTGGGGGCTTACCAGCAGAAAGAGGAAATTGAATTTTAGACATGCTCATATACTAAGGTGTGTAAATCAGGGATCTATAGTGTGCAGAGATGAACTCCAGCAAATCTAACTGTGGCAGCACAGCTAAAAGGGTAGAACCAGAAGGAAACATACGTATGAGGCTCCCTAGAACATCAGCACTCCACCACTTTCAGTCCACAAACCTGACTGACAAAAAGAGTGACAGCACCATGATGTCCCAAGTTCCAATAACTGCCAAGGCCTATGAACCCCCAGATCTACACCTTTATGTAAGATGAGAGGCACTAACAGAAAGGCTGACTATATTTCTTTATTCGAGGTACTAATAAAGTACTAATAATCTAAGTAGACGTGGTGGATCATAGTGAACCTGAGGTTTACTGAGGTACTGTAGGGCAAGACCATTCAGTAGGTCAATAGGAGTATTTATAATCAATACCAAATTTATACAGGTGCAATGCTAAGATAAGAGTAATATTATTAAATCTTCTAGTTCTAGTAAGAACTCTGGCTGCTGCATTTCGTACTAACTGGAGATTGTGTATGCCTTTAGTAGTACAACCAAAGAGTGGGGTGTTATAGAAGTGATAAATGCATGGACCAACTTTTCGGCATCGTGTAAAGATAGTGTCTCTAATTTTTGCAATGCTCCTGAGGTGGAAGAAGGCAGTCTGAGAAATGCTGTCTACATGGGCTTCGAATGCGAGACTGAGATACATAATTACACCAAGTTCTTTAAATATGGTGCGATTGGGAGACCATCAAGGTTTATTACATAATGAGACAGCATACTCCTAGCTACCAGGGGGCCTAATAGAAGCACTTCTGTTTTGTCAGGATTAAGTGAAAGAAGGTTTCTCAACATCCAATGTCTGATGTCCTTAACACATTTCTTGATGATACTGAGTTAACAAATTTGTTCTGGTTTGGTTGAGATATATAACTGGGTATCATCAGCATAGCAGTGGAAACTAACACAGTGTTTACAGAACAATCACCCAATTCAAAGAAAAATTCCCACACAATCAAGCTTACAGAAAAGCACAGATTCTCAGCCTCCAGACAACTCTCAAAGCTAGAAGCGCAAAATTGATCTGAGATCTTCAGAAAACATGCGTGATGAAGTCAATGTAGCACAGAGATTGGAAAGTTAGTGATGGTTTGAAAACTGGGGTGTCGAGGACCCCTTGACAGGATCCCCAACCCCTACGGGGGCCGCTGACCCCACAGTCCAAACGGTCATGGCAACTGAGGGACGGACGCTGGCTGTTGGGCACGGTCGCTGGCTGCCAAGGGGTGCCCACTGGCAGCCAGAGGGCACTTGTAGGCACCTAGTCCGACAACTAGTCCGACAACCCAGATTGCAAGGCGGCTCCCAACCATATGGGGATCACCTCGTCCATCTCTGCCCCTCAAGTCCCAGTGTCAATGAGCCCTGGAGGGACGCACTTGGACAGGCTCCCATTCCTCCACCTCCATCAGCGACTGGGCCCCCTCCAAGTTGTAGAACCACATGGAAGTCCCCCACGCGTCCAGGGAATACTCCTCCTCCTCAGTCTCTTCCCCATCTGATGGGGGTTCCAAGAAGAAGCTGGGCTCTCCACCTTCAGTCACTGCTTCCGAGGGAGACCTGGAAAGCTCCTCCTCCTCCTCCTCCTCCTAACTGGAGCTGGGTCCCGTGCTTCATGTGTGCCAGCAGGTCTTCCAGCACTGGGTTCTCCTCAACAAAAACGGGACAAGAAGGGGGAGCCTGCAGTGGAGGGGGGAGCACCACGGGGCGCCTAATCCTCTTCTTCTTTCCCCTGTACTTGCCTTTTGGCATCGCTTTAGGCGCTTGATCTTTATGTAACAACGCAGCGCTATGCACTACAGAAAAAAGGCAGGATACCGAGCACGGAGGTTTCAGATTGTTTTTCAACGATACTTTTCATTTTAATGCAAATGACACACAACAACGGCTGATGTTTGAAAAGACCTGCAAACAAGGGGTGACACACACACATGCTTAGACATGCAAGACACTGGTGATACAGAGAACGATAACAGCACAGACACAACAGACGCACACACCTACACATGGACGCACACACTCCCACACAGACATGGGTGGAGGCGAGGGTGGCCACAGTATTGTGGGTGCAGTACTCAAGGTGTGGTGTCCACAAATACTCAAGAGAAAATTCTCTGGAAGCTGCTATTCATCTCAGATTTTGGTCTTAGATATTCTTGAGAAAAAAGCTCATTTATATTATAACAGCTGCATGACCTTCTGCACCAAAAACCAAATTAATTATAAGACATCACAAATAGCAGATTTTTGACTTTTATAAGACATTTTTGAACAAAGTAACTTATAGATTCCAGTTGCAGGGACAGCTGTCCTGTGAAATCTTAAATCAAGTATCGACTTGCTGCAAACTATCCACTAGGATCAAACTAGGACTTCTAGGTTCAAAGCTGAGCCCTTTCATCTTGGGTCATCACCACTCGTGAAGTGAGAGAGCCACTGAGTAGTATGTGTGCTCAAAGAAGAACCATTTATTTAAAATCCTGTCACTTAAGGGCTGCTTCTGAATTTCACTGATTCACTGTCCCGGTGAGTTTAGAATTTCAGGGATCGAATCTTGAATCTTAAACCTACTCCTAGAGTTTAAAGTTTCTAGAAGTTCAGACAGTTTTGTCACGGTTGGTATCTTCACCTCCTTCCTTATCTTGTGTTTGTATGAGCATGTCTGTGTGTATGTGGCGGTCGTGCATCATGTATGTTACATGAGTGTCTGTGTTGTGTCTGTGAAGTGGCCGTTCCATTTAGAAGTTCGTCTTGTCATCATTAACCCGTGTCTTGTTAAGCATGTGTGTATTTAAGCAAGTGCATCTCACCCTTTGACAAGTATCAATGTCAACGTTAGACGTCGTCATTCATGTTCTTCGTCAAAACGAAACCGAATAATCTTCCTTCGCCCGTGCATGGCATTCCTGCCTCCCCTCTTTATCGCATCTGTGCTAACAACATTACAGAAAGACCAACCGCCTACGCAAAAGGCCAAAGAGTAAACAAGGACGAAAAAGGAGGAAGAGCCTCCTCTTCCCCAGGTTGCCTCTCTCCTCCTGGAGGTCCCCAACAGCACAGGGGACCAGGTACCCCAAAGGGGGGACATTTACAGAGTCCAGCCATATCAGTTACAGCTAAAAATAGAGACCAGGTTCTTGCATATTTTGAGCTCGAGAGTGGACCATTATGGTGAGCAAGGTTTTGGAAAAGGAATCAAAATTATTATTATTATACAGACTAACAAAATAGAGCAGATGAACTGAGGAGAGAGACAGAGAAGCAAAAGAAACGATTAGGTATGCTGCTGCAGGGTTGCATGCAAGAGAAAACAATGTGTTTTGATGTTTGGATGTAGAAATGGATCCGGATAGTCTGACTTGGGCAGGAAGAGAAGCAAATCCTAAAGAGAGAGGAGTCCTAAAGAATGCATTATCAGTAAACAAGGAGAAGAAGCAAAATTGTTTAAAGCCTTAAATTTGAGTATGAGGAAAAAGAAAAAGCCTTATTTAACTGGAAGACAATGGAGATTGTTTAAGATGGTTGTGATGTGAAAAGAGCAACCGAGTGTTAAAAGACTGCTGGCAGAATGACTGGAATCTCTTTGGAATTGGAATCACAATATTTTGATACAGATAAAAAGTAACACAAAAAGAATCCGAAAGCACTGGCATTTATTTGAGAAGCGAATTTCCTTCACAAACAAGCCACTTTCTTTTACGTCACTTCAGTTTACCTGTGACCATTCACATTTATGTACTGACTGACCAACTCATTGACCATTCAGTTCATATAAGCTGAATCTGTGATTCCCATTCTCGCTGCAGCAGTGCAGTGGCTGTGTATGCAGCTCATTTGGACTTTACTGGAAACGAGAGTTTGAACGCTGGTCCTCAGCAGTGTTAATAGTGTACAGCTATGAACAGGCGTTATAAGAAACACTTATAACATTGTCCTCTACAGTTAATGAACTCACTGCAGGAAGAAAACCTTTGCCAATATAGCTATGACTGTCTACATTGGCAAGGGAACTTTATTCATTCTTCTATCTTTTCATTTTTTTATATATAATTAGTATAAATTGAATTATGTTAGTCAAAGTTCAACGTATTGCAATCACAATAAGGAAAAAAATCAATGTAAAAGTAAATACATCTATTTTCATAATTTCTTATATTATTTTATTAACAGCCCAAGTCCCATATTAAAGAAAATGTAAATCAAAATGATTGAGGTAGATTTTGCTGGACTTCCAATTACAAATGATATAGTATCATAATGAGGGAATTAAAACGAACAAACTATATCATCATTTTTCATAATCATGACACAATTAGTGGCTTTCAGCTTTAGAACAAAATATATTTTTTCAAAATTAAACTTGGTCCATAAATTTTTCTATTTTCAAGTTTAAGTTACTTTTTTTTTGGTAATGTAAAAGCGTGTTAAACCAATATGGTACTCACTTAACATAAGTGGACTTACATGAGACAGCCCTTCATCTTACATGAGAAAGTCCCTCATCTTACATGAGACAGTTCCTCATCTTTCATGAGACAGTCCCTCATCTTACATGAGACAGTTCCTCATCTTTCATGAGACAGTCCCTCATCTTACATGAGACAGGTCCTCATCTTTCATGAGACAGTCCCTCAACTTACATGAGAAAGTCCCTCATCTTACATTAATAAGTCTTCAATTGCCTTTATGCTGCTCAAACTGTCTGAACATCACAGATTCTAATCCACTATTTTCCACTCTTTTTTTGCTCATTCTCCTCCAAAGCAGGTGATCCAAAAGTCAATAAAAAAAACAAACAATCAAATGTTTTAGAAACTACCTTTCTTAAAAATCCCCCAATGTCCATAATGTCCATGACAAGATATGTTTGTCTGTACTCTAAATATGTTAAAAGAAGCAGGTAAATCATAGAGGAGCAGAGTCAGCACAATAACCAGGTGATTGCAATGACGAGGGTCAAAGTGGGCGGAGCAGCTGAGAAGGAAGGGGCGGCTCCGTTGCTGTTTCGGCAGTGGCCTTTGTTCTGACCGATGCAGGCGGCGTAGGCCATGACGTGGGGGATGTAGTTCTGCTCCTGGACGCCGTGGAGTAGGTGCGCCATTGGTCCTCGAGAGAAAATAGCTACGTCCTCCCCTCCATGCGTTTCCATGCGTAACGGAACTGCCGCCTGAGCCTGGTAGTTGTTTTGCTCTGAGATGCAGAGAGAGGGCAAAGGAGAAATGAGAAATAACAGTGCATTTCATCCAGTTTTAAGGTTTAGTTATATCAGTCAAAAGGAAAAAAAACATTACACCAGTCTAGAACTTATGCAAGGGCATAATAAAGACAAAGAAAAGACGAGAGAGAAATCCCACGTCCTTATATAATGTTGGACAGACTGAGCGAGAAAGCCTGTATTTCCTTCTGCATCCATCATTCTCTGCAGCGTTTGACATTTACTATGTGTCTTGGAGCAGACAGGCAATTTCAACAGCTCTGTTACGGATCATAAAGAGACCATAAGCAGCCAGACGCCATTGACACTACGGCTGAATTTTAACACGTCAACACTGGTTCTACAAACCGAGAACCGGTGTTCACCTCTTAAGAACGAGCCTAACGCAAGGAGTGAGGGGTCCACCTCGACGCCGTCACCAGCGACTTACGGTAGTCCACCGTGGAGACGTTAACCCTTGACCCGTTGACCAGCTTGAACCCCGGGCCGTTTCCATACAAAATGGCTGTAAAGGGCTTCAGGTCCACATCACTAACCATGGGGGCCAGACCTGTGTACAGCCACAGTTGGAGCTCTGAACAACACTTGAACCACAGCAGGTTAAAATGGCACACATGTAGTGGTCTATTCTGACTAAACACCAACCAAAGATGGAGTTCCCTCGTACGGTGTAGCCTCCGAAGTTGAAGACGTGCGAGTGGTCGGCAGTGACTACGGTCAGGGTGTCGTGTAAGCTGGTGAGAATGCCTGCTCGACCAATTGCACGGTCCATCTCCACAGCTTCATGCAGGGCTTGCTTGGCCTTGCCCTCATGGTGCCCATGGTCTATTCGCCCCCCTGCCAGCAGACAACCGCTTTAGATCGACAACAGCTTTCAAAACAACTTCATCAAAATTGTGGTACTTCTGTGGGTAACTAATTACTGCTGCATATTTGAAAAGAAGTGGAGATATGAAGACCAAACTAAGATCGTGTTTTGAAGGAGGGAAAAAAGGTAAATGATCCCACACACAGCAATGGAATCAATATCATAAAACCCCTTTGTGGTCCAGATAGACATACATGATGGGTGGTTCTCACCTTCTACAAGTAGATAAAAGCCTTCTGGGTTCTTTTGGAGGATTTTAATAGCCACCTCCACCATCTCTGTGAGAGAAGGGTCCGTGCTGGTGTTTCTCTCGAGGTCATAAGGCAGATCTCCAGGCTCAAACAGTCCTTGGAGCAGAGACCATGTCAGCATGTCATTGACATTGTAAAAGCTCTGGATACTGGACACTGGACGTGAACGAAAAACTCACCCATCAGGTAATCGACAGAAGAGGGATTTATGGAAAGTAGTTCCTTCCTGTTCCATACATATAAACCCCTCTATGAACCAAAAAAAGAGAATCCTTTGTTGCTACATGCGGTGCAAAGCAACTGTTTTCATTCTCATGCAGTTTCTCAATATTCGTATTTTGTTCATTTTAAAAGTGCAACTCATGCCGTCCAGAGATGATCGAACTAAACACAGGACAGTCAACAGTGTCTCATAAAAAGAGCAAGACTGCATTGCATTCAAAAACGCTCCATTTCAATTTCTCACCTTGTCCTTCATCTTGTCTTTCCACTCCTGAATCAGATTTCTTCCATCCTTTCGTGTACCATTGTGTTTTTTTTCTCCGGGGTACTCCACGTCTGAAACGTTCTCAGGAAGCAGATACTTCCGCCCCCCACCCATAATCACCTGTTTGGCCAAACCCAAAGATCATCAAAAACCAAAGCACAGCCCCTCAGCTTTAGTCAAACACAACAGGACACACAGAAACGAAGAACCGAACGAAAGTCTTCTTTATAGTGACTTGTGTTTCTGCCTTATTCTCATAAGCATGAGGAACAAGCCAGAAAATGAGAGCTGACTGCCTCACGTTGATGTTGGGGATGTTCTCCACAAGCTGCCTGGCTATGTCCTTGCAGCCCGCCTGTACGGCCTCAGGTGGCATCTCTCCGTCCGAGTACCAGTCACGGTCCACACAGTGGGCGTACGCCGCGCTGGGCGTGGCGTGGTTCACCCGCGTCGTGGTGACAATCCCTACGGACTTCCCTGACAAACAAACAAAGTTGTCTTACTTTCACAGGCTTCTTATGGTTTCTGGAAGAGACTTTTTTTGTCTTTTTTTTGTGCCTTCATCTCTGATCTTTCAACAAAACGGACATGATGTTTAACCAAAACTACTTTAATCTATTAATTTTTTTGACCATATAAAATTACTTTGGCTGATATTATTTAACAGAAGAGATCCAAATGAAAATTTGCATCAACAGTAATTTTCATATTAGACCATAATGTTTACGAGAGCTTTCCTCATACCTTCTCCAGTTTACTATTGGACTAAATACTCAAAAACCAGGACCTGCTGGACAGCCTCATTTTCGTTCTTCACCTTTGTAACTACATACTTTTAATATTAGTTTCAGTGTAGTTACTGATTAATTTACAGTAGTTACTGAAGAGCATGTCTGAAGAATAACAAATAAACATGGAGCCAGGAATCTGAGGTCAATGTGGTTGCCTCTGTAACACTGAAAAAACTCTAATTAAAAAAGATTCCACTGAACCACTGAATCAATACCTGGAGAAACGATGTTGGATTGAGTTGATTCAACCCATTAAAGACCTGAGTCTGCAAACTGTACAAGCTTCTTCCATTCGCCTGGATAAATGGAAGGTTTCACAAACATTCGCAGATTCTAAAATCATAACTCCAACGAAATGCGTGTTGTGCACAACACATTTCACACGGGAACCCACAAACACACGTTTCAGTCTCCTCTCAGCTGGATAGGTTTTTTTGTCTCTCTATCCTCTTGTGGGTTCCTCACCCTACGCTCCCTACGTGTGGGGGCTTGACTATGCAGCGGGTTTGGACTCACACGTCCTCCCCGACCTGGTAATCACTCCCTCAGCCCTCGCCTTTATTCAGGCGTGAATTACGCTCCGCTGAGTTCATTTTCCCGCACTCAATCCAAAGGGCTTCAGCCTTATAAAACGTGTAATTTATTTTTATTTTCCATGTTCGAATTAGCTGTTAAGGGATTGCTCACGTGTCCTGCTGGACAGAGCACGTCCTTAGAATTCCTCTTCTCTTCTTAGCATCTTATCTCCTTGCCTTTCTACTTTTGCTTCAGGACTTTGTTCATTCAGCAATGAGCGTACCACAGATGACTGATGAAGACACATCAGTATCCGTCAGTGTTCTGAGCATGCTATTGTCATCAGAAACCAGCTCTCTCTCTTTCTACACCTGCCAAAAAAAAAGCTTTCTTTGCGCCTGTGCGATCAAATCGAGCGTTCGTGCTGCCATGGCGGTTGAAAACAGCTCTCTGTGTCATACTCATATATGTGGTTTCTTGGATTCGGTTTGTCTCTCTGGTGTCGTGAGGAAGACGTGCTCAGAGACACATACCTGCGTCTTTGGCCCATTTCAGTATGGAGGTGACTTCATTGCCCCACGTGGTATTGCACTGCCCCCGCTCTGCCGCCCCGCTCACGCCCACCGTGCCCTCGTTGGCCTTCACCCCGCACAGGTACGCCGTGGCGGTTCCTGCGCTGTCAGCCACCTGGGCGTTGGTGTTGTACGTCTGCACGGACGGCCCAGACGCCATTGTTAGAGAGACACAAGCACTCGTACTTCACAGCTATGTGTCACAAGTAGAGATGGTCTACTCAAACTGCACACTGGGCTCTGAACGTAAGGCTATTCACATCGTCATCCTGGTAATAAGCTAGAAAAATCATTCACCAGGTGTAACGTACAAGCCATTTGACATAATGACTGACACTGGAAGCTCATAATGGCACGTGCCTGATTCGTCTGAGTCTGTGTGCATTACCCAGCTGCCCGCAGTGGCTGTCGCGGGCTTCATTTTCCAGTCCGTGACCATTAATCATGTCAGGATCAGACTTGAATAGAGCCTCAGAGGCCAGGGAAGGAATAGACTCGGATCACAAAGTAACGATGTGACGGGATAACAGTAGGAAGGCAAAAACCTTGGAGAGAGCCACATAGGGGAACTTGTCCATCTCCAGCTGAAACTCCTCTCCATAGCGTCCATTCAACTGACCCTTCAGAATCCTAGCTGCTGTTACCGTGGGAACACCCATACCTACACAATAAAAATTCTTAAGGTCACTTTATGCCATCTGTCTCTGTCTATATATTTTTTTCTCTCTCTGACAGGACTGTGTGCACAGGTATGAGGTGCTTGAATCAAGATTGTTGTTGTGACATTTTGAAAATAGACTTCTCAACTTCTACGGGGTTGAAATGAGCGTATACTTTATAAAGGCGTATACTGTATACTCTTCTAGATGGACACGAAGAGGGTTTGAGAGGATACAGTGAGACCTGAGGTAGCAAAGGCACATGGGTCATCTGACAGGATGCTGTGAGCTCCATATGTCAGCATCACTACAAGCTACTGCTTTGTAATTTTTCCTTAAACCAAACTGGACATAGATGTCAATGTTCATTATATTTGTATTTTTTAAAATTGTATGAAAAAGGATTTTGGAACAAAAGTGAAAATTGCTGTAATAGTCTAAAGATTAGGTTATTACTGTTATATATTTATAATTAACTTATTGTGATTATTGCTACTTATATTGGTAATTATACACCTATTAGCAAAATAACAGGAAATCTGATCTATTATGGTTTTCTTTATAGGGGCAGCAGACCAGCCCTTCTCAGCATTCTGAAGAAGAAGCTAAAGAATTATTAGTAAAGTGTGACTGTGTGTGTTCATGCTACTTCAGCCAGCAATATGTGAGACACATATTGTCATACATAATTGAAAAGCCTTTTTCAAGGCTACGCTTCAGAGAAACTATCACAATAATCCAGCCATTAATTGAGCCAACACTATAAATCTGAGCTATCAAGGAAAACGTTATGAATGTAAAATGGACAATGAGAGGTCTGCCTGGTTAACAGCAACCAAGGAAAACGTTGCGTACGTAAGATGAACTATGAGAGGTCTGCCTGGTTAACAGCTAGCCCACAGTAGACACATACATTTAGTTTTGTGAACTATAATTGACTTCTGAGCTTCTGAGTTTTGTAATGGAGGGGGTGATCAGAGTGGATACCAGCTTGATGCACTGCAAGTCACTGATTGTTATAAACTGGTTATTATGGTTAGTGTGGATCTACAGCATCAGATGCTGAAAGTTAGCTGATGAAGTGCTGTGTTGGACTGCACAGCTGGTATATACTTTACAAATATATTATTATTTACTCTATATTTAAGAGTTTAAATATGGGAAATATGTTGTTTTGGAAAGCAGGAGAGACAAACGCAAGCAAAGTGCCACCAGACTGATTTACCATCTCCAAGGAAGAGGATGAGGTTTTTGGCGACGTTCTTGTTGAGTTCCTGAAGAGCCAGAGCATCCTTCAGTGTTTGCTGTGCCTGTGTGTTCCAGAAAACCGGGTACTTCTCCTGCTCTGCAAGACACATCAAAACGTTCTGCCCTCATCCAGTCACATGTTACACCACACTGCTGTCCAAACAGATGGCTGCCTTTGAACTTGAAGGCCTCCAGCTTCAGGGTGGAAATGTTCTGAATAGAGAAAACTCAAAACAGAGTGGTCTCCAAACAGAGTTATTTTTTATGCTACATTTGTCAAAACAAGAGATGTCATAACCATTGAAGTCCAGGGTTACTGGAAACCTCAGTAAGACACAGCCTGTCTTTCTCATGACATATAATCCTCTTAACCCGCTGTAAACACACGTGTATATAACTGGGCAAGTTACAGATTAGGTTGTACTAAGATTACAGACAACCCATTCAAGTCCATTCATAATCAACTACATGAAGGTATTCTATGCAGAATGGGCAAAACATGAAAGAATTTTCCAGTGCTAAACCTCAAAAACATTCTTTCAGGATTCAGGGTCATTTCAAATGATTTATAATGTGTTTATTTGTCAAATGTTTATTTAAAATTTAACCATTCTTTTCTCTGTCAGGTTTCAACATAAAATAGAATTATTAACTGTTATTGTCTACATTCTTTGTACATTAGAGCTTCTGAAAGCTTCACAGAATTTAACAGGCACTCCAGAGCAGCGAAATGTCAATATGACAGTAGGCTGTTCTCCCTGGAAATTGAAATCATAAGCTGGATTTTTGGCACCTAGCACATCAAATTATGCCCTGTGGAAGTCTACATGGAGTCAATGTAAACCCATTTCAAATTATCCTGAATGATGGAAAAAAAATATTTTTGAGGTTTAGCATTGGAATCCTTTAAGCTCCTAGATGCAACCACAGGAGCGTCTGTGATGATGTTGATGTAATGTGGTTTAGGACAACGCTGAATTTTTTGCGCCTTGACTCGAGTTCCTGCTCACCAGGGAACTTGGACCATGCCAGGCTCCCCCACGCCAGGCAGGAGAGGATGAGTGCGAGAACCTTCATCAGGCTGTCTGTACAAGCGTACCCCAGATGCCTGCAACAATCTGAGAACCCAAGAACACGCTCCGGGTTTTGTGCTGAAAATAAAGAACAAGGACTCAGACATCCACAAGAAGTCCAAATATCTATTATAGTGTGACTGAAAAGGCTTGACAAACATTTGTTTAATACAAAGATATTCTAACCCATTGGTTTACTTGTATAATAAGCATGTAATGAATTATGTCCCCTTGGGGCCATTATAAATGTCAGTGCAAAGGTTAGAAACATTCCATCCTGGAATGAGACTTGATCCCCATCTATATTCTAATAGTTATCTTGCTGAATTAAAGGTCATCCAAAATGGTGAAGCTCGGAAATTGTGGACACAGTGCTGTAAAATGGTGAGAAAAAGCAATTGACCTAAATGAGGATGTTTCAAAAGACAGCAGACAATCATTTGTGGATAACTGGTGCATTCTTGTTTTAAAGTCTCTCGTCAGCATGAGGCAGCGTTTGTAATCGAGAAGTAAAAGCAGAACCCTCCAGCTGAGAGGGTGAAAAGCATTATGCCTCCCTTCCACACTTTTCCTCTCTTTTAGTCAAGGTCACCTTAATGAGATTGAGAGCTACCACACAGGGCAGTTTAATAGGCATGACAAAGCTGATTAACTGGACACCTCACTCTCTCGCTCTCTTTCTCCTTCTCCCTCTCTCTCACATACGCACACAGACACGTTCCATTTAAAAGCGTTTTCACTTACAGCAACATAAATCCCACATCACTCTGGCATTTCAAAATCATGTGCTCCTAACCTACAGACCACTAATATTCACTGGTGCTCCTACTTTGTGCCCTTGAGAAGGAATGTACCATTCATATAACACAATAAATTCATCTTTCATGAGCCGCACACCTGCATATTATACACCCCTTTCCGTCGGGTACCTCCCACATGGTGGAAGTTTGAATCCATCCATCTAACCAGCATGAAGTGTTCAAGTGGAACTCAGAGATCAGAGCAGGCAGTGCGTTACAGACGCCATGGGGCAGAGCGCGGAATGTGGCAGAGCGTGGAGCGAGGCAGGGGTGAACATGCCTCTACACACCCACCCCGTGCTCAGACATGCAGTGGGGCGCCAACACGAGGCCCTCCGGACGCCAGCCGGCAGGTGAAGTAGCAGAGCTGCACCAGCACACAGAACACCAGCGCTACTGAGAGAAATCCTACCACCCAAACCCACAGTCCTTCCCAGGTCATGGTGTCGGCAAGCAGGGGCATCCAGGTCTGAATCCAGACAGATTAAAACAAACAAGCAAACAAATCCACTTTTTCGTCCCTCTGGGGTGAAAAGGAAAAAAAAAAGCTGCTCATCCAGAATGCAGACGTGTTTGCTGAGACTCACCGTGCTACTGAGGAAGTGTGTGTGTTTAAGACAGGGAGGATTAGGGGTTAATGCTGACTGATTGGAACACAACTAGATGATCCTCCATCTTAGAGAAGATTCCAGAAACCACTGGCTCGTATCAAAGTCGCCCAACAGTCAGCCAGCCTGTGTGCTGACGGGTGCTGATAGACTAGCAGACTTGAGTTTTATCCCGTGCCGCGTGAGTCGGAGCACAGTGCTGGATGGTTACTCCCAACCCTGCTGTCATGTTGCTACAGCCAAGGTCAATGGAATTCCTGTCCCAAGAGTCGCATGCCACAAATCTGATCAGCAGGACAGTATTTTCACTTTCGCTCCCACCAGCTCCAGCACTAGCCATACAGGCTTAGTCCAACACCAACAAAGTGAATTGCATCGACTTTCTGTAGGAACAAAGTTGGATGAATAAAAAGCTTCACGTTTCCTAGGGTACATTTACACAAACGTGTATATTTGAGAAATGCACCAGTGCAGAACTAAGATAACATGTTTGAATGCACAAACATTTTTCCTGCCAATCTTCTCCACCAGCCTGATTTACAAAGACACTTCAAAGCAAAAGAAAAATCGTATAGTGATGCCCGCATGCACATCAAAACCAGTGCAGTTCAAAGGATTCCAATTACAGCATCACAGCCACATACCAAACTACATTAGAACTGCACCACACCAATCAAGTGGACACACACAGAAAGGACATCAGTAAGTATTATGTCTGGAAAGCACTTAAGACTGTAAGGTTTTGTGAACTGTGGCCATTTGCCACAAACATCAAAAGTCTGTCTTTCGTCTTAATGGCACAAAAGAAATCGAGTGTGGGATGAACTGCATTTAAAGTGAGACTCTTTCTTACGCCTGAGCTAGAACACCTCTGACTCATCCAGGTCAGACATCTGGGTCTGTCTAATGAAATGTGAAGTGTGGTGCGAACCAATTCTCATCCTTCACTGTCTTAGACTCTGTCCTTGATTACCAAAAATTCATTTACAACCAGTGGATGAATGTATCCCTTTGTTGTGCACATGCAGGGTGAGGCGGGGCGACGCGTAAACAGACGTGTGGAAACTA
Source organism: Sternarchorhynchus goeldii (assembly GCA_028565775.1). Lineage (NCBI taxonomy): Eukaryota > Metazoa > Chordata > Actinopteri > Gymnotiformes > Apteronotidae > Sternarchorhynchus > Sternarchorhynchus goeldii. The sequence goes on along the minus strand of JAOXYF010000019.1, from coordinate 11,336,307 downwards.
TCAGACACGTCGACAGTGCAGAATAATAGCGGCCAAAAAAATAAATGATCAAAAGCTGTCAAAATTTGCCAAGATTCCTGGCAGTACAATGGTTCTGGTTTAAGTTGATTTCCTATTACTAGGCATGACTGTGACAGCTAAGTAAAAATTCTCTATGGTCTTCAAATACCTTCAGGACCCTGTTGTGATGAGGTGGGGGGATCCTGCTTCTGCTTCAGACCCATTTTTACCCATAACTGGGGTTATATTTTAATCTAATACATGGAGTGCATTAAATGCTTTATATAAAATATGCTCTTAGTCATAATCACTTATAAATGAGGCAGTCTACTTGCTGGTAACATCACTATTTGAACTCAAGCCATTGGAGGGAAATTCATTGGAGGGAAGTACGTTTGAGCAAATTTAGCTAGAGTTTTTATAGCGTATGCATTCATTAAACAAGCAAAGATATCAAATGTGGCTGAATGCTAAAACTTTAAACGTGGAATACCTCTAGGATAGCTTTTCTTAAATACTTCTCCTAATAGTTTTGTTTCCTCACTTTTACCCCTAGTTAAAAATTGCTACCACTTACTATCACAAATTGCTTTCAAATCTCTACCACTTTTCCCTATCCCGACTGTTACTCTTCCTGATTATTTTTAATGTAAAACCTTTTTTGTATTGGATTAGGTTTATTTTGCGTATTTTGTTTTTGTATCTTTAAGTTGACCTGCTTCCGGGAAACAAACTTTCAGAAATGCGCTATGCGTACAAATCGTTTCCGAGCTACTCTGATGAAATGGTCCCGTTGAGTGACTGCTGCTCATCCCTGGCTGTTAGTAATGTGGTTTAAAGCAAAGAAAAATGTTACAAACCTGCATAAGTGTATGAATCCCTAACGCGCAAGAACAAGCTACATAAACGAGCCGTTTCTTTAAGCGAGTGAGTGAATCGGATGAATGAGCTGTTTGTGGTGTGTAGTACTCGCTGCACAGCCAAAAACGACACGTGCCAACGGCTCATCGGCATTCTGTCCAATGGCCAGCGCTGCGAAATAGTTGCAGGTTAAATTGTTGTATATTGATTAATGTGTATGATTTTGCGGATGAAGATTTTCATCCTAAATGATTTACAGAGACAAAAAATTAAACTATTAATATATCCTAGTTCAAATACATGTAATATCCTAGTTCAAACACGTCTAATGGAACTAAAGCTTGTTATGGCACCGTTTTTGTTTGTTAGTTTGTTTGTTTTTAAATAAGAACTCAAGTTGCACGTTAGGGTTTATCTAGCCTACAGAATTGTGTAGAGGGATCCGATGCAGAAACACTTAAAAGAACACGATGTCGGGAAAAGTGAGTTTAATGGAACACTTACCGTGCGCGCGACGTCCTTGTTAACCTCTAGACTACTTTTGTCGATTGAAACGACACACGGTGCCCAGTGCTTACCGGGCGTTCTTTCGTCCCTGGTTAACGCTTTTATAATGCCCTTACCGTCCACCTGCCGGGAGGGGGTAGTCTAGCGGGCGACAGCCCACAATGCTCAAAACCCCCTAGAAATAATCATTCCGCTATCTGGACCGCGAGCTCCTCCTGGTGACAGACATAACCACATCCGTGTTGTTTAGGGCTAACGCGTCATTATTTGTCTTAAATCTAGCCTAACTTTTCTATTCTTTCGGTTTTCACATTTTTGCAATTTACAAATTTGTGTGTGTGTGTGTCTGCAAACAGGTCGCATCTGTTTTGCTCAGACTCATTGGAAATTATACCACAAGATGTCAGCACGCACACAGAGAAGCGCGTGACTCAAGACGAACTTGATTCATTCACTCATACGACAAAAAACCTGCAAATATTTCGGATGTTAGGTCACGCTGTCTCTAGTTAACCTCCCACTAATTCCCCTCCAAACAACAGCACAATTCACTTAACTCCCTATTAAAATATATTTAGATTATATATTTATTTTATTTTATTCATTTTATCCAAACAACAATGACTGAACTGAATGAACACAGGCGTATGTGCAATACACAGGATAATTTAAGTAATATTATTTTCCCACACATCACATCTAGATTAAATTATACACATAACCTTTAATTTATTCTTTGAAACTGGAACATTCAATGATTGCAGCAGTTCAGTATAGCTGAACAAGTGCTTCATGTTAGCAGGGAGTCTGCACTGGAAGACCTTTTCTCCGCCAGTGGTAAAGTTTTAGTGGTTATTTCAGGACAACTGAATCTCGCTATCTTGCAATATTAAATAGTTAAGGGATTAATTCTGAAACAAACATTAATCTGAGATGTTCAGTATTGATGTTTCTACCTCCCCAGTTCGGCATGACATAAATGAAATTTGCGTCACTGGATACAGTTTTTGCGGCTCAGAAACCACAGGATGTGGTCATTTATCTCACTGCATCTCTTCATTCTGAGTGACTCCTCTAGCGTGAATTTTAATCTCATGCGCTAGATAGTGTCTTGCCGTACTTACAGTACCGTAGAAAAACCACACCACGTACATGGGATACTCCTAAACTGCTAGTATTGAATACATAGTTTTTAACTTTCTAAATCATCGCCGTGAGTGAAGAATTGCATGAACTATACACCATTGTCTAAATAGGACAATATCCAACGTCTTAAACAAACGAGGCAAAATTTTAATTAAATTTTTTAATTTGCACTAAACGTCGACTGAAGACAACTGAAGGTTGACTAGCACAATACATTACTTGCATTGTCTGTTGTTTAATAAATACTTCATATGCCATTGGCCATAGGCCAACTGTAATTTTCAAGCTTCGCACGTTTTACTGTTTCCTCTTTAAAGATCTCTTTAGGTTTTGTGCTGTTCTTCCCTTTTTCAGACCTGCCAATGCAGGTTTTTCAAGCATTTGCCTTAAACAGAAGGCAGTGCAAAGATTCTCGCCTCATTGTTTCTTGCGTAAATTACGCACGACATTGAAACGACAAGTCCACATCAATTTTCTGTAAGCGCTTTTCCGCAGTAAAAGCACCGCCCCATTCGTAAAGGCTATTGGTCAGAAACAGAACGGAGATCTTTAAAAACACTATTGGCTGAAAAAGATATTATAATAAACCCATTGGAAACTCGATTAAATAAATGCGAGAACACGCTGAGCTTCTCTCGTTCGTGGTCAAAATGTTCTTGTGAAGAGTGAAGAATTAACTAAGAAAGAAAACGTACATAGACATGGTAAGAAGTTTGCATTTAAAGTGAATTCACAACTTTATTGTCGTGTTTGTGTGTGTGTGTGTGTCTTGATTAATAAGTGTTATAACGTTCTTATTGTCTGTATTTATTAAAATCTCGTTTTCTACCGTGTTAGATTTTTGTTGCATTCCAGAATGTAACGTTATCAAATATTGGTTTAGTTGTGTAATACATGCTAATCTATATCCCAGATAAAAGTTTGATAGCAGCCTGTTATGTGCTTTCTAAATCACAGAGGGAGCATTTATTGGCAATAAGGTAACTTGTAAAATTAATGCAAGTAAAGCAATGTTGAACTTAACTGAAAAACAGAGAGAGAGAGAGAGAGAGCATTTATCGGCAATAATGTAACTTGTAAAATTCATGCCAATAAAGCATTGTTGAATGAAAATGTGAAGGAGCTTTTCACACTTAGAAAAGTTCAAAATAGTATTTTAAGTTAGTGTTATGAATACCTGCTGAAGTATATTTAGAATCAACTGTTGACCGAGTAAGAGTGTGTGCACCCTGGTTAATTATTTGCAAAGAATGACAATGGGGTCCGCTGAAGTCAACAAAGCACCGTCTCACACACACCACCTCATGGTAGAGTCTGCATGGAATAAATCTGTGGTTGTAAACATGACTGGAGCCACTCCTTAAATCAGCCAATCTGATAGAAGAAAACTCACTAGCTCGCTGTTCATGTGGTGACACGCTGTAAGAAAAATGTGCTGTAGACAGTAGTTGGAGTGTATGTGAGCCAGACGTCCATATATTACTGCAGAGTGGTCCGTGATTTGTCATTGGGTTGGTATCATGGCCTACTACAGGGCCTCTGAGATACAATAAACCGCTTTGTCACCCTCACGTAAACAAACCTAGGATATTCTTCAGCTTTTACCACTGTAGCATGAAGTGGCTTGGAAATGCTGGTGATCTTACAGTGTGTTTGGGTGAAGTGACAAGCCCAGCTGTAAGTGATAGGCTTCTGTGAAGCATTAAGCACTGACTTCCTGGTCAGAAGTCTTTTGTTTATGTTTGCGATGAGTTGCCATGGTAGACTGAAGCTGTCTGGGTCAGATGTACAGAGTTATGTTAGCCCCTCCGCTGCAGTGTCTCAGTGGGTTATTCAGCTGAGCAGAGTCCCGTGGGATAGACGCCGATGGCCACTGTGATGTTTTTCCAGCGAACATATGTGATCGGTTGCGTGTTCATATCTCTTCCTGGAAGAGGAGAAGAAGTAAACTGGAGTTGCAGATTTTGGTGTCTGTCTTTCCAAATGTGTGCCACAGCCTGAATGATGGAGAAAGCAGAAGTGAATATTAACAGGAGTGCAAGCAAACAGAGGAAGAGCAAACTGGGGTTTCTGACATCGAAGTTCACGACCTTGGCTTCACCCCTGCCTCTTTATAAATAGCCTTCATTACATCACATGTTCCAAGGAGGGGGACTGGTGTTCAGAGGGACTTGCCTGCCTGCTACCTACATATGGTCCATCTGAGCGTCTTCATGCATGTGTAGATTTGTTGTCTCGTTGGGAATCTTTCCCCATGGGCTGTTCTTACGTAACGTCTAGACGTTTTACTGATGACAGAGGGATTCATGACAGTTGGCTGGGCATAAAGCATATATGGCTGAAACAGGAAAGGACTGGAACTGGATGGACGGTCTTCCTCTGCAGTGACATGGCTGTGTGTTTGCACAGCTCAAAATCATTCCCTTCATGCTTCTTAAGCTGGAATTCACCTCTGACACGTCCAGGTAACGGGACATGTCGTCATCCCCATCCACATCCCTAGAGTGTGTGTACAAAAGGGCACCTCCTCTCTCCCTTGCAGGACGGAGTACGTTAATTTCTCTTTCCCAGACGTACATTTGTGTTTTTTTTTTTTAATATTTCCATTTTAAGGATAGCACTGTTAAGGTTGTCTGCCACTACAGGGAGTTTTTTTCTTGTATTTTACTATTTTCTTTATTTCACTTGATATAGTTTTACTGATGTGTGCTGAGGGTTGGCTAAAGGCAGGTGGGCCGTTCAAGCCAGAAAGTGGTAATGTAACAGATGGCATTCTGGTTCTGGCACTTCTGGGAGCATCACACCTGGGCATGACGATGATGATGATGATGATGATGATGATGATGATGATGATGATGATGGAACATTTCAGCGAGATGCAATTAGGCATCCATGACTTAACACACCTCCAGTAACTCTTGGTTAAATCCCCGACTATATGTAAAGCATTAACATTCAATCTATGCTCACAAATCCTTATTGGAGTGCATTTCTGAATGTTTTCATACCATTGTAAAACATTGGAAAGAAGAGAAAGCAGCTTGGGAGAGAGGCTGTCAGACCTACCAGGAATTGTGTTGAAACCTCCTGAACAAGAATCTCCTGTCTATGAAATCATGCCAGAACCCTCAAACCACAAGTCTACTGATATAAGTCATATAACCACAGCATGTGAGACCCTACTTCATTACACACACACACACACACACACACACACACACACACACATATATTCCAGTCATCCCAGTGGAATGCTCTCGTGCCACAAATGATCGCCTGGTTGTGAGGATCAGTGAGGAATTACAGATGCATGCTTGTGGTTTCCTACCCTGCTGAGTGGTAGCACTCTGACAGATTCCAAGAATCCTGAAATACTGTACTATGGACTCACTGTCCACCATAACACATCACATCACCTCGCAAGGGAAGCCAAGATCACATGCTCTATGTGCAACCGGCCCTTTTTACACTGACCTGGAACCAGCTGTCCTGAACTGCATCCAGCCCAGCAAGCCTATGAAAGGATATACAACTCGGATCAGCAAGACTTTGGCACGGGACAGGCTGCTGGGAAAGAGCATGGATTCGTCCACGCTGGCCCTTGCATTGCTCCTCTGGTGGGTCTGCTGTTCCTCTGACCTCTGACCTCTGACCCGTCACCTGTGCCTGCGGCGAAGCCGAGACAGCCCTTCCCTCAGCACCAGACAGGATGCAGCTGGCTGTGTGTCACAACACCTCTGGAAAACGTTCCTGTCACCCAGGTTAAACGAGGCTTGTTTGCAGCTCCAGGCAGGCATAACCGTGCCAGGACAGTGCCCAGATAAGAGCGTGTGCTCGATACATCTGAAGCCATGCCAGCAGAACTCTTGCGTGAGTAAGCATGTGGCCCGGAAAACATGACACGTCGCTTATCTTGAGAGCACAACTGGGTTTGTTTGTTTTTATGTCCTGATTGCATGAATGAAGTTGGAATGGTAAAAGATGATGTTCATGTAAGTGTTGCACTTGTAGATTACTTGTAGGTCTGTTTTTAGTTCATTTCAAAACTGCCACAATACATTATAATACTGGATTGCATTTTATTAAGCAGCATATGGGAAGCTTCAGTGCTATATCCTTAGAAAACGTGTAGCCATATGTTTTCATTATGAAATAACACAAAATACTTTAAGGACTGACTACTGCCTTCTTAAATGCCACAAAGATCAATCTTCCACAGAGCTGGATCAAAGGAATTTTTCTATGTGTGGCTCTTCTCACAGCACCTCCACCCCTCCCTAAGCACCCAAACTCACACGCGAGATGACTTGCACTTTTGTCAGGCTGTGAGAAGTTTTGGCCGGAGGATATTGAAGAATCAGCCAAATGCCTATCAGCACTGTGCAGGGTGTGCATGTCTTTCTGGATTGAGCTTGAAAAAAAAGATAATAGTTTCGACGGCCAAACCGTGAACTGTGGACGGATGTTTACTGGCAGCATCATTGGATGAGCCCACTACATCTGACGCGTCCTGATCAGTCCTGGATGAAGACTTGAAACTGTGTACAGACCACAGAGGTTTGGCCATTAGTGCCTGGCTGGAGGAGGACCTGTGAGATTTTTTCCTATCGAGAGAATCGTGTATCCTGCAAACTTGGTGCACATAGTTGATCATGGGGAGATATTAAGCACAGGGGAGGACAGGGGAGACCCACATCGGGTTTTGCAGTGAATACCTGAGCTATGGGAGCTCTTCTGTAGGCTTGTTTTACTGTATGCAAATCTAGTTGGATGTAGATTTTTAGGTGATAAATATTATAACGGAACAACCTGTGTATAGTTCTATAAAGCAGTCTTGTATAGTATGGCAGACTGCAGCAGGAATCATGATCACTTGTTACAGCGGACAGCAACATTTTATCTTTTTGTTTTGTTCATAGATGGACTTTATAGTACTTCCTACTCTGTTTTTAGAATTATGAATCACGTTTTTTCTTGTACTTATATGTACAAACTTCTAAAATGTGCACAGTGTGATTTTCAGGCAACATTATGGGGACTCACTTTTCAGGATGTTAAGAGAAATTCTGAAAACATATTTGGATTCAGCATGCAAATGTACAAAGCATATTTTTGGCAGGAAGCAAGATCATTGTTGACCGGTGTTACTAATAACATTTAAACTGATGTTTACAACCTTACGATGGCTGAAATAACACTGTTGCGGTTGCAGTCCTTGTTCCACTTCATCCAAACCAGTTTTGTTGAAAGCGTCTGGGTGGGATATCCCAGCAAGACAAGAACAAATGACTGTCATACCTATCGGGTAACAGTAACCCCAGCAACACTGAAAAGTGGGAGTGCCCTTGGAGAGAAACTCCACCTCTAGGCTGGAATGTCCTATGGGTAGGAAAGAGTAGGAGTGGACTAACCTCTAAAGGTTCCCTCCCTGTTCTAAATGAAACCACACTCTGGAATGCGCGCACACTCTCTCTCTTTTCCTCTTTCTTTCTCTCTCTCCCCCTCTCACACACATAATCACACGCCCTTACTCTCACACACATTGTTTCTCAGGTCCTCTCTCCTTCCTGTTCTTTGTCGTGAGTGCCTGGCCCGTCCAGACTCCGCCCACACTTGCTGGGGGAAAGTTCAGGCGACGGGGCGACTGTGTTTGTGCGGCCGAGCAGGGAGCTCCTCGGCGAGCCTCCCGCTGGGGTTCAGAGCTCTAACCCTGAGGAAGAGCTGACAGGCGATAGGACTAGAAGGGAGTGGGGGGGGGGTGGACGTTTTGGGCTCGGAGGAGGTGCAAGCGGGAGGGTGGGGGAGGTGAAGGAAACACCCTCCCCACACACACACACACGCATACTCCCACGAGTTGAGCTCAGAGTTTCCTCTAGTTTGCTCAGGAAACTTATCTGACACACACGGACACTTCAGCATGGGTTCGCAGGGGAGCCCTGTTCTTTGCATTCCCACATACTGCTGAGCTGAGCGCGTGCACACACACACACACACACACACACACACACACACACACAAACGAGCTGACCCGTCACAGCCTATCGCCATGGAAACCCTGAGGGATTCTATTCTCCATTTAATTTCCCAGATGTCTTCTTACAAGCGGGCCACCTTGGACGAGGAGGACCTGTTAGACACCACCTCTGACGGAGCTGCTCACTCCTCTACCGTTCAGGTAAGAGCTGCTCTGCCTTATACTCCTCCTGAACGCGTCCTGAAGTCCTGAAACACCAAGGCTGAGAGTGCGAACGAGGGTGCCGACGTCCCACTCCCACGCTGGAAGTAGGGGGTGTTTCGTCTCGGTGAGCAGTAATGGGTCGAGTTCTCTGACGATGAGCCCTGAAGGAAGTTTTGCGCGTTTCCGTCAGTTACCAGCTGAGAGTTTGCTGATTCACACATCTGCCCAGAGGGATAGCATGAAAACCTTCTTTTCCTAACAGCTACTCTGCCTCTTTGATTTATCAGTTGTCTGCGGCTAATGTGTGTGCGGAACGGGAGTGTGTTTCACTGTCTTACTATTTGACTTTTAGTTTACTTTCAGAACAGACTCGTTCAGTCTCCAGGTGTACTTAACGCGGTTCCCGTGCCCAATGTGTTAATGAAGTTTGACGTGGAAGGAAGTAGTGATTTCTGTTACCTTTTAATAAAAAAATAAATTTAAACAATCAATTTTAAGTAGGAAACTGTACCTGGATCAGTGAAAACAGAATTAATATTGTTATCAGCTATGGTACAATGTCAGGTGATGGAGTTTTGTGTATATTAATAACTTTTAATACCAACTTGCGAATCTACACAATAATTATGATTCACCTGAATGTATCACCATATGGTTAGCTGATAATCTTCTAATATATAACTCCACAGGGTAGGTGTTTGTGAACACAAATATACCCTTGCATGAGGAGATAAGCAGATGTTTTTAGTGCTTTACTGTTGTCCAGTGACAACATGTGCACTTGTAATGTCTCTTTCACATGAATTACCAACATTACTCCACTGGCATCTTGCCAGCAACACTCGTGTCCATACATGTGATCTACAGGTTGGAGTTTAAGCTTAAACAGCAGCTTTAGGATTTTTATGAGACTCTGACGACCTTCCCGGAGTAGCCCTCTCCCTTTTCCAATCTCTTCCCTGATTCTGTTTTCTTCACTGAAATCATCGCCCACTCTAACCCTCCGTCCCCCTTAGAGGGGATGTACTGAACACCTGATTGTTCCCTCTCCCAGTCCACCTCTGATTCTCCCTCACTCTCTGCTTCCACTGAGAAGCTTCAGAGATTCGGAAGTCTTGCAAGTCTGGCAATTACCCACCAGGCTCCAAGCAGCTCAGGTAGTGGAAGAACACAGTGTTTAGTGTGACCCTTGAACCTAACGCCAGGCCTAACGCCAACCAAGCCATTAGTTGGCTTTGTATTAAAGGTAATTTATCAGAATGTTAAAGGTAATTGATTTGAATTTGCCCCCAGCATTCCTGCGGAGCAGAGCGGTTCATTGTCAGTGCAAAGCCCTTAAGCCTCTGTAAGTTTTTACACAAATCTGATCCTTTCAAGTCACGCTCATTCAGGAAATTATATCATGAGCAACAATCTCAGTGTGGGGTCACATAATTTAAAACCAAAGCCTCTCTGGAGACCGTTCAAAATTGCAAGTGAACATGGGAGGTCAGTGTGTAGAGACTCAGGGTTAGTTCCTCAGCCCTGTGGCGCTGTGGTTAAAAGTTAATTGTGGACACAGCTAATCTGGCCCACTGTAATGGCTAACCACACAAAACCACCCAGAACAGAGAAGAATCCCTGGGGAAGCCTGTTTGGCCCCATGGTGAGGAACAGTGAGAATACAGGGAACATGAAGCTGTAACCAGATCCAAACGCATAAACTGAGCGAATGTTGAACGGGTCTCCTACTGTTGTGGCTGGTCCAAGCTTGAACAGACCAGACGCCTGTTCTCATTCACTCATTCTCTCATTCTCATTGTTATCGAGTCTGGGATTCAAATAAAGAACAATAGCAAAAGCTGACACCTGTGAACAGAACAGCGTCAACCCCGCCCAACAGTGCAGTTTAGCATGCGGGAATATCGGAGATGACGCAAAATGAAGATCGTTTTCATTATCCAGTGTGAGATCTTGTAACACCGACAACACAATCACAAGAGAGCCAAGCATTGAACCAGAATATGTTAGGATATAAACCCTGGGCCTTAAAACCAGTTTGTGTTCTCAGTGTTCTCCGTTCCACAAAAAGCCTGTTTGTTATACCAGCTGTTATTAGGTCATGCAAAAAATTATGAAAATATCTTTGGAGACGTATTTTCATGCCTAAAAAATGAAGTAAACAAACCTGCTTGGTATCAGTAGATACAGAGATACAGCAGACAGTAAGTTATGAAAGCTGTGTTTTTCCATACAGATGAATTGTTGATTTTATGTGTGCATGTACAAATCCTTGTGTACAAATTGACATATGTGAATATGACTGGGTATGTGTGTGTGTGTGTGTGTGTGTGTGTGTGTGTGTGTGTGTGTGTGTGTGTGTGTGTGTGTGTGGGCG
>JAOXYF010000019.1:11300465-11324753 GCA_028565775.1 Sternarchorhynchus goeldii | reverse complement strand
TGTGTGTGTGTGTGTGTGTGTGTGTGTGTGTGTGTGTGTGTGTGTGTGTGTGTGTGTGTGCGCATGTGTGTGTGTGTTTCCAGGTGGCACTGCAGCATGGTCTAGGCCCACGGTGCTGGGCGGTCCGGAGCCCCGTGGAGAGGAGACTCATACAGGTGCTGTGTGTGTTCTCTCTGGCCCTGTTCATATGCATCCTGACTCTGGGCCTGCACTACAAGAACAGTGAGTGACAAACACATTTCACACTCCGTATCACCCAGTAACACCCCGTAATACATTGTATCACCCCATAACACCCATCTTCCACAGAAAGGGCTCAAAGGATTGAGAGTTGGTGAACGACATATTAACATGGGAAGTTAATCATGGAGTGGTGATGACCCAGTGCCGTCTCAAAAGAGCTTCTGGGGGGGGAAGGGATGAATGATGGTGTGTATTATAATTTAAATGTCAGGCATAATGGTCTACTGCAACAAAAAGACTATTACCTTTTTTAAAATCCACAGTATTGCTATATTAATGTAATCTGATTTCTTTCTCTTTCGCGATAGGAGATTTAGTACTCACGTTAGAAATTGCGTAGCACTAGGCTGAGAAGTGAGCATGTTTTGATAGTAATAACAGGAGTATGCAGTGTTATAACGATTGCGGGACATCACGCCAATGACAAAATGATATCGTTTCAACCATTTATTGTCAACTAAACACAAAAGACAGTTCATTTACGTAACATGTATAAAGTCCAATGAAACAAATGCCGCATCCAAATCGATTAGTTCACGATTAGTAAAACGCTCAGATTGCGTCGTGTGCAATTACGACGGTAAACAGGGGAATGAATCGCACCAGAAAGCTCACTATATATACGTCCGCGTCCAGTGACTAAACGCATGGGAATCCAGTAAAAACCTCAAACGCGCGCTGAGTAGGAACACAATGCATGGAACATATTTTAACCTATAAATAAACGGCTACATTCGACGCCGGTGCCATTGCAGTGTAACAACAGTAACGGGATCCGTTCACTCGATTAGAAAAAAATATGAAAAGAAAAAAATCGTAGTTATAGCGTACCAGTGATGTAAATTCTGTCTTTTATGTAACGCGGTAGTTACTACATTTAGATCCTGTTACGTATGTTTTTACATGTATTCCTTTACTGGCCAACCCTTATAATTCGGCCTACTGCGTGGTTTTCATTCTGTTGTTTTGATACCTGAGCTGATTCACTCGAGGTAGTCGCTCATTTCACTGCACAGTGCGTATCACTGAATTTTAAGCTTGACGCACGCGCTGAGGATAGAATCTCAAATAGGATCCATTACGTTTGGACATTCTTGTCCGAGGCTCTAAAACGAATTTCATTTATCAGAAAGGAAACTGAGTGCCACTTCCGCCTATTCAGCCGCCAGAGTCGACGAGGCATGACGAATCAAATGCGCCGCGCCCAGCTTCATTTACCTCTCCTAGCTGTCTGCTTTCAGGCGCATTTTCTGGTTTTGGACCAGCGTCGGTCTGCTTTCCTGCGCATTTATCTCTGCAGATTAGGCCCAGGATGTCTACGTCCTGGGCCAAATGTTTTTCTTGGGAGAGCTATTCGTTAAACTCACTGTGACTGGTTGAACTTCTTTGGCTAATTTAACTAAAGACCCTCACAATATCAAAACTAATATTAGCAGAACTTCCAACAACAGTGCAATTGGTGTAAAGGCTAAAAATGGTGGACACAAAATTGTTCTGGACTTCTGTAACCTCCACCAGTGAAAACACATTCCAGATCAGTCCTGACACTGTTATGAATTGTCTGAAAAAGAACATTAACAACAGCAAGAAAGGCATTGCCTAATAACTGTAGTTAAGAGTGAGGAGAACAGAGTAATATAATACATGACATATGACTACAAAGGTTGCATATTTCTGCCTGAATGTTGCAAATACAATCTCACCAGGAGGTGACCTCAATGTGTGTGTGTGTGTGTGTGTGTGTTTGTGCATTATGGCCTGGTGCCTTGTGTCTCATGGGCAAGCACAGTTTTCCCTGCTCCTCCCTAAAAAAAGACAAGGGACCTGACACAGGGCTGCTGACCTTTGACCCCTGCAGACCTGAGAGCCCTGACACAAGAGTGTTGACCCTTGACCCCAGAATACTGAGGGCTCTGACAGAGTGCTGCTGACCCTTGACCCCCATGTTCTACCAGACTGCAGCACCACTTGACTCCCTACAGGACATTTAATAACAAATATTAGTCATTTAATCCTCATTAGTATAACAATGACGTCACCTCCACCAGTTATAACAAACGTCAGCTCCACCAGTTAAACCAAATGTCACCTCCACCAGTTATAACAAACGTCAGCTCCACCAGTTATAACAAACGTCACCTCCACCAGTTATAACAAACGTCACCTCCACCAGTTATAACAAACGTCACCTCCGCCAGTTATGGCTATTGAGTGGATTGAGAAATGAGACTAGAAGTGATATTTGTTGATTTTGGTGCAGTGGATTGTTTTCATTCATCTGGCTGTGTGTGTGTGTGTGTGTGTTTGTGTGTGTTGGGAAGAGATTGGAAGAGGCAGACTGAGAGAGTGACATGTGAGACATCACTGCTGCTCTCCCTAGGACTCTTTCTCGCTCTCTCTCTCTCTCTCTCTATCTGGCCACAATTCTGAAAAGCCCCATTCGCTTCTCGGAAGTCGCCGTCTCGCGTCCCGCCCTGAGTGCATCCAGATGTCTCAGTGTGCTAGGAGACGATGGAGCGGGGTAGCAGATATTCATCACCCGCGCTGTTCATGCAACCCACTGCAGCTGCTCAGATAGCGCAGGACAGAGCCGTAACCACGGTTTCATTCCCTGGTTCACTGCAGCATTTCCTTCTGTGTCCCATCCGCACCTCATTGGAAGATGTACTTTTTCTCTCCCTCTCACACACATTAAACACACTTTTCAAAACAGCTGTCCTCAGTGGTGGATCTGCAGTGCAGGAAGAGAAAAGTGTCTTGTGAGTGAATTCTATGGTCTGTTTTGTGTTCGGCAGCACACCCGGGACTCTGTCTGTCCGAGCAGTGCGTGAGCGTAGCCTCTGCTGTAACCCGAGCCCTGGATCGCTCCGTGGACCCCTGCCACGACTTCTACAGCTTCGCCTGTGGCGGCTGGGTGAAGAAGAATCCCCTCCCCGAAGGGAAGTCCCGCTGGGACCCCTTCAGTAACCTCTGGGAGCACAACATGGCCATCATGAAGGATTTACTAGGTAAGAGAAAGAGCAGATCCGACAAGTAGAACCTTCCAAACATACATACACTCAATCACCACCCATTCCACAGCTGATGGTCTACACCACCAGGTCTTTGCAGTCCGGCCAGTCCCCAGTGCATTCAGAAGCCAGCTGAAGGATAATATTCAAGTCTCCTGAGCTCTGAGTGGAGTGATGCATATCTCCATTTACATTACATTTGCATTAATGGTGTTAAGCACGTGCTGTTCTCTGAAACGGTTTACAATAGTGCTTTGTCGATGTAAGAAGTCCTTTAATAGGCCACAGTCTAAGCTAGAGCAATGTTTGAGAAAACACACACAAGCACAAAATGTACCAATAGAAAGAAAATGTATATACATATGCAAATAACAGAATTTTTAAAGAAAGCGATCTTGCATTTGGTAATGAATGGCATAATTTTATGTGAAATGTGTGTGTGTGTGTGTGTGCGTGCGTGTGTGCGTGTGTGTGTGCGCATAGAGAACACTGAGAAGAAGGGCCTCAGTGAGGCAGAACAGAAGGCCCAGCGTTACTACCAAGCCTGCATGAGTGAGGCCACCATCGAAAAGTTGGGAGCCCAACCACTGCAGGAGCTCATTAACAAGGTGAGACATGCAGGTCCAGGGCCAGCCTTTGAGAGCCATTCATTAAGAAAATGAAGTCTCCACAAACTGATCCAGGGCCAGCCTTTCACATCCACTCTTTAACGAAGGGAGGCCACTACATGCTGATCCAGGGACAGCTTTTCACAGCCACTCTGTATCCTCCATTTATCAACAGATAGTAGCCTATTCAACTCCAGGCTCATTATTTACTTAGTAATATTTGGGTTTATTATGCAGTAAGGTATGTCAACACCATACATGCTCCATACCACACCATATATCCCACATAAAACAACGAAACCCATGTACACCTGTAGCTCCTGTACACACATGTACACACTATCACACCCATCTTTCTTTCTTATAAATATGGCAAAAAAGACTCAAGTAACTAAAAGTAAAAATCAGCAGTCATAAAAATCTGTTTAACATATTATAACAATAAAGTACATGTACTACTCTCTCTCTCTCTCTCTCTCTCTGTCTGTCTCTCTCTCTGTCTGTCTCTCTTTGGACTTTTGCCAGTTGTGTGTAGGTGTGTTGTTAGTTTGTGTATGGAAGGGATTTACTTTACATACAAGTTTAACTATAACTAAGACTAAATGGATTAGTGATATGATGCTAGAACAAGTGATAAAATGTTTAAGAGTAGAGTGATACTCTTACATTAGAATGTCTCTGTTTGCACTTAAGACACTGGGTGTCCATGAAAAGCACTTACACCACTTTAAGCCTTACAGCTGTCCAAATGTATGGTGAGCATTGCTCTGGTTCTCTTTGCTCTGGTTATCATACCATCATATGCATGTCAGCCTTTTTTTGTTCACTTTTGGATCTGAATTTTTGTTCTCTGCTGTTGTTAAAACCTCCCTGCGTTTCTCTCAGACAGGAGGCTGGGCTTTGACTGGGCCCTGGGATAAAGACAACTTCCAGGAGGTTCTTCGCATGGTCTCTGCCAAGTTCCGCACATCCCCTTTCTTCACCGTGTTTGTCAGCACGGACTCCAAGAGTTCTGACAGCAACATCATCCAGGTGCCTGACCTCCTCTTCTGTGGTCTACCTGAGAATTCAACGTTTTTTTCATGGCTTTGGTCCTCTACCTTTGTGGAGCTCATGAATTCTGTGAGATTGCCCGGTTCAAAGCTTTTATGCATCATATAGTTTCTGTTGGCTGTTTTTGATATTTTCTCTGAAGTATGTTGCAGATCCAGGGACAAGAAAGTTCAGGTTTAAACACATGCTCTGTCTTTCTTCTAGGTGGACCAGTCAGGCCTGGGTTTACCGTCTCGGGATTATTACCTCAATAAGACAGCCAATGAGAAGGTGTGTCTAAGAATGATTCAGAAAGCAAGGAAATATTAAATCTAAAATTTTAGTTTCAGATTGAGTGTCTAGATGTTGGCAGTTAGCAGTGTACATAATATTACTGTTTAAAACTTGAAGAAAAGTGGCTGGGCTATTAGATTTAAAGTAATTACATTTCTTATCACACCTCCAGTAAAAATACTATGACAAAGAAATATAAAGTGTTTGCCAAATCTAAGCTAAAGCATTATTCCTTCCTAAACAAGAAAAGCTGTGATCAAATTGGAAATAAGTTTCGATTGTGTTGCAAAGATCCATGTGAGCCAAACAACCTTTGGTTTTTCTGTTGAGTGCAGTACCTGAGAGCATATCTGGACTTCTTGGTGGAACTGGGCGTGCTCCTGGGGGGGTCGGAGGAGACGTCCCGCACCCTGATGAAGGAGATTGTAGCGTTTGAGAGTGATTTGGCCACCATTACGGTGCCGCAGGAGGAACGGAGAGAAGAAGAGCGTATCTACCACAAGATTCAGGCCAGAGAGCTGGAGGTAAGCTCCACTAAACCACACACGTAAGCGAGACAATGTGCAAGAAGCAAATTTTTTATTAGTGGTGTGGTGAATGTGTGTGTGTGTGTGTGTGTGTGTGTGTGTGTGTGTGTCTGCACATGCGCATTGACCCCACAGACACTTGCTCCAGCCGTTGATTGGATGCCCTTTCTCAGAGCCGTGTTTGCCCCAGTGACTCTAAACGACACAGAACCCGTGGTGCTCTACGCTACAGAGTACCTGCAGAAAGTCTCCCAGCTCATTAGCAACACCAGCAAGAGGTAACAGTCCATCTGCTGTTCACAGCACAAACGTAACACACATCCGCAAGTCAGGAGAACGTAGTAATGAAGGGAAGGGGGTGAGGTATGGCAGCCTGATAAGGATAAAAATGTTGCATTCACAATAGGATTTCTATATATTCCATTTTATCTCACTGTATATCATAATACATTTGGTGTAATATGGCTAAAGATAAGTGTGCCTTATTTCACCAAACATTGTGAACACCCTGATTGGTCTACACAATCACAGAGACTTGTCAGCTCACTGTAAATCAAAAATATGATTTGTTAGAGGGCTTAATTGCATTAGTGCCACCTTCTGCTAAATCAGTTGTTAATTACCAGACCATTAATCTGATTACTGAGTGCTGCACAGGACTGGTCTGAAACAGAACCTGTTCCCACAACCTCACAACACAGGTAAAATGATTTGTGTGTCTAAATGCAGCACTCTGAACAACTACATGATCCTGAAGGTGGTCAGGAAAATGGTGTCCATTCTGGACCAGAGGTTCCAGGATGCAGAACAACGCTTCCTTGAAGTCATGTACGGTGCCAAGAAGGTGAGGGACATTCAGATAACAGTAATCAAATAATCTCTCTATCTGTCTCCCTCTCTCTCTCTCTCTCTCTCTCTCTCTCTCTCACTGTTTTCTTTCTCTCCCTCCTGCTGCAGTCCTTTATCAACCCAGAGCATATTTTCCTGCTGTAAAGAAAATTAATGTCTGAATCTGAGACAAAGAATACAATTAACAACTGAGTTTGCTATGCATTTTGGTAAGGTCGAGAAGCTACGCATTCAGTAAGGTTGATTGGATGATGTAGAAATGAGAGACACTGTGTTGGAGAGTGTGGAAACGGAGGCTGGTTTCCACTGGCAGAAGTGGAAGTGTTTTGTTTTGCGGGGCTGGTGGAGGGAGGGTGGGTGTGGGTCATGAAGGCCTGACCCCTCACAGTCTTATCAGGAGGGGGCTCTGTTTCTTTAGTCTTGTCTTCCTGAGGTCAGGCTGAAAAACAAACAAACAGGGGACCTGTGACTTGCCACCACTGTGTGTGTGTGTGGGGGGGGGGGTATTGTTGTGAGCATGTATGTGGGTGGTGTGTGTGTAGGTGTGGAAGGCTGTGTGCAAACAGGGGAAATATAAGGGAATGAGAGGTTTGGATTTTTGTGGTAGTAATTTATAGACCAAGATGGATATCTCAGTATTTTAAACCTTGATATCTTTTACCAGTATTCTGTAAACCTGTCTAGCTAGACTGCTCCTGAGAGAAACATGGCATGGCATCTTGGGCCTTGGACACATCAGACAGTATGCACATAGCCACACACATGCAAACTTTCTGACCACTTGCCTCTCTCTCTCTTGTGATATCTTGCTTTTCTCTCTTTCTCTCTCTCTCTCTCTCTCTCTCTCGCTCTCTCTCTCTCTCTCTCTCCCTCAAACACACATACAACACACACACTCTTTCTCTTGCTCTCTTGTCATTCTCTGTCTCAAACCACTTTTAAAAGCTACCTATCTAAGCTTTAACCTTCAACTACCATTTTATGGATGTGAGTGAGTGCCCCCTGCTGGACAATCACATACAGTGCATACAGTAGGAGACATCCGATTGTAGGTCAACATGTGGAGATGGACAGCAGGTACTGGTGTTCTAAGCCAGGTGTTTACTCTGTTCGTTGTGTTCCAGAGCTGCACCCCCCGGTGGAAGCTATGTGTCAGTGACACGGACAGCGCTCTAGGCTTTGCCCTGGGGGCTCTCTTCGTCAAAGCCACCTTCGCAGAAGAAAGCAAGACATTTGTGTGTTTCCAGCATGCTTTACTCATTTTTTTATTTTACATTGATTGCTTAATTAACACATAATAGGTGCACTAGCTCCCAATAAACGCATCTTGACTAATACACAATACATCAGATTGAAAAATTGGTAGCAGATTGAAAGATTGTTATGGTAATAAATCAACTGTTTTAATGCTCAGAGAATGTTGATCACAGAACCTGTTAATTGTAGATTTTTACAAGAGCATGTGGGGAAGTCCCCACCAGGCTGAAGCTGGTTCTGGCTCTGAAGCTTTCCTTTGTTAAGTGCTAACCCCGCCCACAATGCATCCTTCAGGTTGAAGACATGGTGGCCGAGATCAAAGAGGCTTTTGAGGACAGCCTGAAGCATGTGAGATGGATGGACCATGAGACCAAAAAAGCTGCCAAAGAGAAGGTGAGAGCCAAGTTACTCAAACTCCCTCCATCCCTCAAACCCTCTCCACCTCCCACACCTACTTCACCTTCTCTGCCCTCTCCACCTGCTGTGCCTACTCCACCTCCCACACCTCCTCTACTCCCCAAGCCCTTTCTCCCTCCCACACCTATTACACCTCCTCCAACACCTCCACTTCTCCAAATCCTCCACCACCAACACCCACTCCACCTCCTGCACTCACCCAGAACACTGTACTAAGCTCAGCCGTGCAGTGGCAGCAGTGTTCAAACAAGGCTATTTGAGCTAACACAGCACGAGAAAGTCATTAGCAGCAGAGCACTGATGATGAACTGTTATGGACATCAATAACAGAATGCTGATAATGACTTTTTATGGATCTATACAATTAAACTGAGGCCTTGATGTGCAACAGCTGTACAGTAAAAATGATCACACTACATTTTCCACCATTGAAATAGATGTCCTTGTCATATTAGAAAGACCTTAAAGTAAATATATGTGGAAATTTGCTTAACTAATTATGATTAATAGTTACATTTTTAATTAGTTATGCACTAGAAAATTACTTGAAGCTCTCTCATGCTCTATAGTGCCACCTGGTGTTAAGTTGTATAGTAAACGATGACTGATTAATCATCTCCACTAGGCAGATGCCATATACAATATGATAGGCTACCCAAAGTTTATCCTGGATCCCAAAGAACTGGACAAAGTTTTCAGTGACGTAAGTGAAGAAAATACAACATTACTGGTGTTGCTATAAGAAAAAATACATGAATTTATAAAAATATAAATTATGTCCATTGATCTTACTGTATGTAAAACTGTGTTTTTATGGATAATAATAATAATAATACTATAATCATAGGCAGTAAAATCTTATATTGGGTTTTCTCATTCTAATATCATTCAGTTGGATGTGGTGTCAGACCTGTACTTCCAAAACGTCATGCACTATTACAGTTTCTCTGGACGAGTAACAGCTGACCAGCTGAGAAAAGCCCCCAACAGAGACCAGTAAAAACTAATAACACACACACACACACTATATCTAATATTAGACTATATTTAACAATAACAGAATCCATTTTCTTATGCTCCACCTCACAGATGGAGCATGACTCCACCTACCGTGAATGCCTACTACAACCCCACCAAGAACGAGATAGTGCTTCCTGCTGGCATTCTCCAGTCTCCCTTCTACAACCACGCATGGCCAAAGTAAGAGGGGTCTCCTTCACCTACAGCACCTACAACCATCCTACACCTTCACCCATCCCAGCACCACACCACCAGGGTGACTTCTCTTAGGATAGAATAGAATAGAATAGAATAGAATAGAATATTATTGCGATTTGCACAGGTATAAAATAGTACAGGTACACTGGAATTCTGCGGTTTGTCGTTATTCCCTGCCTCAGTGTTTGCATAGTTTTAAGTTTCAAATAGTAACTGAAAAGGAATACAGGAAGAAAAGACAGAGCAATTAAGATGTAATTAAGAGCGCAATTAAGACATAATTAAGAGAGCAATTACAAAGTAATTAAGCTGTTAGGTAAATTAAAAGATAACGAAAACTATATATATAAAGTAGACTAAGGGCTTTCATTCAGAAAGTGATTTATAGGATGTCTAGGACCCCCATATCTATGTGCCAGATGTGCAGTCAGCACTGAGTCAGTTTCAGCTGTGATGTTCAGTAGTTCAGTTGTGACGTAGGATTTGTGTATTTTTAGTATAAGTTCACGCTTTTCTTCCTCCAGGGCTCTCAATTTTGGAGGGATTGGTGTGGTTATGGGACATGAACTGACCCATGCATTTGATGACCAAGGTATTCTCACATTAACTCATTATAAACACAACAAAATGTCTCTTATATGTGCTAATGTTAAAGTCTAAGATGAATAACTTCTTTGTGTTTGCCTGATGTATGCTTTCGGTCTATGGGACAGTATAATGTCACATATGTATGTGTGTGTGTTCATGCATATGTATGTGTGCATGTATTTGTGTACATGTGTGTGTGTGTGTGTGTGTGTTTCTGTGTGCATATGTCTGGGCATGTGTTCATGCATATGCTTGTGCGTGTGTGTGTGTGTGTGTGTGTGTGTGTGTGTGTGTGTCTACATATGTTAGGGAGGGGTTATGACAAGGATGGGAATTTGCGCTCATGGTGGAAAAACTCGTCTGTCGAGGCGTTTAAGCGGCAGACGCAGTGCATGGTGGAGCAGTACAGCCACTACAACATCAACAGTGAGACACTGAATGGCAGACACACGCTGGGCGAGAACATCGCAGACAACGGGGGCCTCAAAGCTGCTTTCAAGGTGAGTCAGCACAGATGTGGGTTCTGGGGGTAGGTGTGGTCCTGGGGTGGGTCCAGGGGCCACCGCTGGTTACGTGCCAACACCGTTTGGCAAAAGGGCAAACTGGGAGTGGTTCCCCACCCTGTGCGCGGTAAAAGCCCTTCACCAGGACACCAGAGGTCGGCTTCGCCTGCTACACCCAGGAGTGTGGATGCGATGTAGGCAAGGCTCAGTATGTGTCACTGTTTTGCTTCGGCAGGCCTATGAGAAGTGGATATGGAAGTACGGTGAGGAGGCTACCCTGCCTGCACTCGGCTTGACAAACCATCAGCTGTTTTTTGTTGGATTTGCTCAGGTTTGTTTGTTTGTTTTTTCATTAGTGTGCTGTATATTTATCATTTGTTAATGGAACGTTCCATCGCCTGATTGTTTACGATGTTGTGATGTTGTTTTTGTTGTGGTAAACATTGTCGTGTTTGTGTATGTTTGTGTACATGTGTATGTGTGCACGTGTGTGTACGTGTGTTT
Organism: Sternarchorhynchus goeldii; assembly: GCA_028565775.1. NCBI lineage: Eukaryota > Metazoa > Chordata > Actinopteri > Gymnotiformes > Apteronotidae > Sternarchorhynchus > Sternarchorhynchus goeldii. The sequence continues at coordinate 11,313,702 of JAOXYF010000019.1, read as the reverse complement.
GTGTGTGGATGCTTGTGTACATGTGTGCATTTGTGTGTGTGTGTGTGTGTGCTTGCACTTGCTCATTTTGAAGGTGTGGTGCTCGGTCCGGACCCCAGAGAGCTCTCACGAAGGCGTGATAACAGATCCTCACAGCCCTTCACGCTTCCGAGTCATCGGTACCGTCTCCAACTCCGACGACTTTTCCAAGCACTTTGGCTGCCCGCCGGATTCCCCCATGAATCCCAAGCGCAAGTGTGAACTCTGGTGACCCCATGATCCTGTGACCCTACGCAGTCTGGCCTGTGGTGTAGGGCTGCAGTTTGCCCTCCCCCTTGGGCAGAGCTGGAAGAATACTGCTACTTTGTCCCACCCACTTCAGGTTGCTTTATCTGGACTGCAGAAGCTGGCAGATGCGTAGTTCAGTGTGTTCTGATAGGAGCTTTAGTTCATTTCAGGAAGAATTTGTTGAAATGTACTTTGTATAGAGGGAATATAGAAGGAACTCTTTTAAACACTGGAAACTGGTTCATGCAGAGAAAGAGAACAGTTTGCTAACCAGGTCTTGTAAATATGAACTTGCTTGCCATATGGGGTTTTTTTTCTAAGGGTAATAATATTTATTTTCTTCCTTTGTTTTATAAATATATATAGTCTCTGCATAATACACTTACTCATGTGCATGATGTCTGTGGTTTCCAGCCTCAAACCAGCAGCACACCTGCAGTGAACTGTCTGGCATTTTAACTGCTTTGACTCCCCCTTGAAGGGCTTGACTTCATCATTTCCCTCCGGTGTGTTGAGATCAAGAAAGGCCCTGGACTGTGCCCCTGATCCTTCAGGCCTGGAATCAGGAGATAACAGTTTAAGCCACGATTGACACTAGAGTGAAAACCACATTTCTGCTAATTCCGCCTCACAGAAATATGGCATGAGACTTAAATAGGTTTTCACCCAGAATCCAGGAATACTAAATATAGTGACTTCAGAAAGCACAAATGCACTTCACACAGAGCCACACCCCCAGTGCAAAACAGTAACTGTACATAGAACACAGGCAGGATCTGTTTATCCAGTACCAGTTACTGGATTTGCATGTGTTTCCAAATTTGTATGTGTTATTTTGCATATTTTAAGGTTCTGAGATTTAAATACAAAAAACTAAGTAATATATGCAAAGTGCATATGAGTAACTCACAGTTTGGTTTAAACAGACCTGATCAATTGCTCTTCCTCTGGTAACTCCAGAGTTACATCTTCAGCTACTGGTCAGCTTTTCACTTTAATCTCTCATTTTTTATATATTACAATACTGTAATATTGTTTGGGGGCACATGAGTTGACGCTGAATGTGGTGTATTTTATTACAGATGGAGGTCTAGAGGGAGGATGCTAATACATTCATTGTGCAATATTTGAACCCCTGTATGTTGTGAATATGTCTGACCTGCTGTATAATCCTGAATGGGAGAATTTGGATGAATTTCTGGGTTTGGGTCTGGCTCTGGATTCATGTAGGATCTTAGAGCAGAAACACAGATTCGGGAAAAGTTCTGCTTTTTGGCCCAAAGCACCAAGACCTAAAGGAGCAACAGGAAGCTGATCCTCGATACACCCTTTTGGCTTGTGATACTTTCTGTTGGCTTGCAGTCCTCCCCTGGATACAGACCCAGAGATAGTGAACACACGGTGCACCTCAGACATGAAAACCAAGACTCAGACACACCCAACCCTACTCAGTGTCAGGCTGTGCAGATGTATACACTGACAGTAATTAAGCAACTCACTTCACTTAAAATATATATATTTTAAGTATATATGACATAATGCAAGCAAATCAGAGGATGTACAGAAAACACAACACCTGAGTACATAAAGTTCCAGGCAGACAGGAGATGATGTGTACCACCACCCCTTCAAGTTATTCGAAGTTCGAATTTGTTGAATGTTGACGTGAAATTATACATCATGTGATTTTAAAATAGTAGTGTCTATTATATGAATATCAGTACCAGGGGTTTCAGTTAAACTTTCTTGAACTTTTTTTGTTCTCTTTTATGTACTACCGTTAGATGGCGACGTACACACAGTCTTTGGGAATAACCTTACAAAGGATTGGAAGACTCGGGTTTTAAACGTAATTTAAATTTCATTTAGGTCTAAAATACGCATACCACTTATTTTTTATGGATTTTTAAGACATTAAAAAGTATAATGCAAGGGTTATTTTAAAGTCGCAGTATTTTTTTCCTCTGTTGATGGTGTCAGAGTTTGACCACTCCCCTTGCAACCTAATGATTTGCAGGTTTGTTTTGGAAATAATAGATTGGCGTCACTATCGGTATATTGTGCAAATTAGTTTCCTTGCAATTTACTGTGTGGAATATGACATATGATGGAATAAATTATGTTGTTTGAAATTTAGTGGAGGCATGTAAAGATTTTTTTTTTTTGCGAGTGAGACGTCACTTTTATTAGCCTAAGGTAAACCGAGTATTGCCGAATTCTGTCGACGTTTGTCGAATCGTCCGTCCTGCCGGACTGCTTGAGGCAGCCGCAACGCCATGTTGAGCGAACTCCCTGATATCAATGAGAAAATACTTTAAAAATGAGACGGATAACTGCGTGAAGCAAGCCGGGACACAATCGTCCGAAGAGCCGGATTTATACCGGGGTCCGCGAAGATCCAGGGCGGAAAGGGGGACAAACCCCCTACCGTCCTCATGAACAGCAGCACCTACAACCCCGATATAAAAAGCGACTCTACCGAAAAATGGCTTTTTTTGTTCCAATAGGAAGATATACAAACTCCACGGTGTAAGGATTTACGGTCAGCTGGAAGACGACAGTCACCGATTTCTGCCTACGTATGATAGATAGGTGTACTCTGTATCAATATTTAGCCGCGTATTATTTTCTTTTGTTTCATTTTTTGCAATGAGTTTACCACCGAAAGTGGTGCCGAAATCAGCCGCTGTCGCAGTTAGTGGACCTGTAACGGGGCCGTCACCGTCAAGCCAACTGCGGGCAACCCTGACCTCGGTGTCGTTACCACCGGGAGCCCCAACCGCTCCTCAGCCGCCTGCTGTTCCGCCACACCAGTATCCTTCACTGACACCGGTAACCCGTGTTTCGCTCGGCCAGGTACTGATGGAGGAATCGCTGATGAGTGGATAACCTGCACATTTGTTTAGATATTCGCCTGCTGCTGCTAACGCACGGGTTTAACCGGGCAAGACTAGCTCCGTCTTGCAAGTGGGTGATTACCGCGCCAAAGGGTCGACGGATTTATAATAGGTCCTTATAAATCAATTGCTAATTCATAGGCCAGTATAAATATTTTTTTCTTGTAGCTGTATCAGCACGATTTGTCCGGTGTTACGCGTAAGGGGTGTGTCGGTCAAGTTTATTGCCCTTTCTCGCTCCTTAGGCTTTCCAAAGTCACTGGCGCTTTGTTCGTTGAACTTGACAATTCTAGCTTTGTGTGAGCAGGACAGCTAACCGAGATAGTGCCGTTGAGGTATCTCACCTCAGCCAAATACCACATCACAAAGAAAATGGCAACTCCGTTCGGAATTCCCATATAGGTGTTTTTAACGGTGATGTATATTTGAGCAAAAATAAATGTCGGGTTCCACTGCTGACGAAGGGATGAGGTTGTCTTGCTTTAATATAAACGTTTTCGGGGTTCCTCTTGGTTGGTCGCAGGTGCAGTTTACAGCGCCATGTAAGACCGGTTGTCACGTGATGCTTGTGTAGCTAAAGGTATGTTAACAGTGGAATATAATACACTACGGCTTAGTGCAGCTGTTAAATCACTGGATATCAGTCAGGTACATTTCATTCAATTTGCGAAGGACTTTTTTTTTTTTTTTTTTATTAGCCAGTTAGTCGACGGTGACCTGACAACAGTGCATTGAATCCCTGGCAACTAGGATTCATTTTGACAAGATGATGCCGCAACAATTGCACAACGACCAGCGTGTGTAGATTTGTGGCAAGCCTCCTTCTTCTGTTTAATGAGACGCAGAAGGAACGAATTTTGAGGTGAACCAGAGGTAACTTTCATCATTTCTGTTCCTATGAGCTGGATTTGGGTTCAAAGACAGATTTGTTGCAGTCTGTGAATGATTTCTTTTTCATCACAGCCCCACAATAACTCTCTCATGGTTGGTCAGAGTGCTCAGTCCCTTATAAAAATCATAGTGATTTTGTGAGGGTTCATTTACATATCGCGACCCTCTGTGATGGCAGCATTGCAAGGGTCAGTATCGCGATAAAAACGAACAAACAATATATTGTTATACTATATGACTTCACTGAGCCAAGTGATTGCGCAATAGTACAGACATAATGAAGACGGAATACAATCTGTGCCACTTGATTAAGGCCCTTGCTTGTTTTGCAAGATGGACCGGGTGAACTTTAGCAAAGTATTGGTTTATGAATTTCTATTATTGTGCTGATGTTTTCTTTCCTTTTTTTATTTTTAAAGCTCACTCTTCAAGACTTTTAAGGGAATTAAATTAAGTCACAGTTCTGGTATCAGCTGTGATCTGTCGTCATTGCTTTAGTGAATCTGGCAGCCCTACCTTGCTTCAGTAAACATCTTTTGTTCGGAGATGGGCCATTTTCAAGTAATCTTCATCAATTTTGATCTATTCTTGTTTAAATATGTAATAGAATATAGTCAAATTATGTTTCACTCATTACTAGTATTATCGTTCCATTACAGTATCAGGGAAACGGTTACCCTGTGCTTCATAATTGCTTCATGAAATTAAATGATGCTGTTGTTAAGATAGGTAACCGCAGGTCTAGCACAGGCCTCAGTTCCTTTGTGTCATGTGATTCATTCAGTGTCATGGTCCACAGGATCTTGTAATGGTGTCCTTTTGGTCTTGAGTTGCTCGGTCGGTGCGCATCCAACAGGACTGAACCTCAAGCTGCCACTTTCATCTCCTCTTGTCTACCTGAAAAAGCGACATTTGTTTCCGCACGACTGCTCCGCTACGGTCGTGTGATCGGCAGCTGTTTGACCTTTGTGTCAGCCCTCCGGGGGCAAGGTGTGGAGAAGCATGGGACGTCCTGACAGGGTGAGGAATAGCTCTGCCACCTCAGCGCCTGTGATGTCCTTCCGGGTAACTGATGTGTGGTCAGCAGTCAAAGTGTCGCGGCGTGGAATACCACTGGGTGACGGTCGCCCTCCTCATGTGATGTAGGACCAGTCTCATCTATCTAAATCTCAAGCTTAATCTTAAAACAGGATGTTCTCAGATCATCTTGCCATGACACGTTGGCCTCGCTGCCTGCCTGCAGTTGTGAGCATCTTGTGGTTTAGTGATGTTCCATGTTTTTCCTCGGTCAGAGCTCTACTTGTCATCCTTGCTTCAATATTCAATCTTCAGTTTCTGGTCTCAGGCTCTCTCTCTCCTGGTCTCCTGGTGTTTTTAATCTAACTAAGTATAACTTGCAGCCTGGAAGGATAAAAGACCCTAGTGTTCTCAGTCCTGGTCGCAGTCGTTCTGCCAGCTGACTGAATGCAACAGAGCCTCAAATCTTTCTCTAGTTGTTACCGTTGTGGTGTTAGTGGCCACAGTATTTGGACCTGGTGTATTTTATATGTTTGTTGTTTTGGTCACTTCTTTCGGTGGTCCAGCACTTACATTTCCACTATGGAAGGTGGAGTGTGTGTGGCTCTGGGTCTGAAGGTGGAGTGTGTGTGGCTCTGGGTCTGGAGACTGCCGTTCTCAGCTTGTCTTTGAGACTAATTTAGTGCCACTAGGGCACTGGGGCAAAACACCGAGCACAAACCTGCTATGAAAGCATGTTCTCTCTGTGCTGGTAGGCTTATATCTCATGAGAGTAAAATTCTTCTCTCTCTCTGTTTGAGGAGTGTGGGACCATGTGTTGCTCTCTGTTGATGATGCTACCCAGAATGCTTGCACGCATGTGTGTTTAAGGGGGAAAAAGGCGGTGCTGCCGGTTGCCAGAGCAACAGTTAGCCCATGCGTCTGCTGCTGCTCCCTTCACACAATAGCAGTGCTACTTAGCATTCAGGGTGTGTGTTTGGGGGGGGGTGGAGCCTTCCACCGCCAGCCAACAATGACTGATATCCAGTGAACCCCCTCTGGTTCCTGCTCTACTGACTCCGCCCACTCTCCAGACTGGCAGGTCAGACCCTACATTCACTCCTCCAATCATTTCTCCTCCTTACACTCCCTCTTTTTCATACTGTCTGTTTATGTTGGCAAGCGTGTTTCAGGGAAGAGGTACTTGCCCCTCACCCCCTCCCCCTCTCTCCCTTCTCTCTCTCTCTCTCTCTCTCTCTCTCTCTCTCTCTCCCTCTCTTTCTCTTTCAGTTTGTGTGAATACCTGTGTAGATGTATAGAGAGTCTAGGGCTGTTTGCCCAGATTGTAGCTGAGGTCTTTCCCAGAAGGTCACATGTAGTTATGCTTCTCTGTGCATGACGCAGGCTCAAGCCAAGAGGCATGGAGGTTCTCTCTTCTTTCTCCATGTCAGTCACACTGAAACGTTTTATGCCACAGCAGAGATTCATATTACTCTTTGCTGTTTATTCTGCTCTGTGACCCATGTACCTGGTCTCCTGTACCTGTGTGTGTGTGTGTGTGTGTGTGTGTGTGTGTGTGTGTGTGTTTTCAAGGGGCAATTCCCCAGATTGCACTTCTGTTTGCACTGAAAACCCATCTGGCACTGTGTGTAAACATCAGCTTAAACAGGGCTGCATCTCACACAGAGAAGCAGCTACACCTCTGTGCGTCAAACAGTCTAGATGTCTGAAGTATTAATTTTGTATTAGCTGTGATTACAAATGGGAATTAAATGTGCATTTGTTCGCAAAAGAAGTGTGATCTGTAGCTTGGCTGTAAGGTAAAGACACTTGTCATGGTGACATTCTGAGCAGGGTCATCTTGTTCCACTGGACATGAATAGCTGCTTTTGCCTATATGTGTGTATGTGTTCCTTACATGGGATGAACGGAGTGACACCAGGCCATGCCAGAGGCTCTGTGTGTGCAAAACGATTAGGCAAGAAAAGCAATGCACAGTTTTAAAGGGATATTCCCGGTAGGACGTACCCTAAGTTATCCAAGCTTATTTGGAATTACATGAGTTCCAGGAAACATCTAAATATTGTAAATAAGAAATACCCAGTGGCAGAAAGCTCAACTTGTCATCAAAGTTTAGTGTGTGTGTGTGTGTGTGTGGAGCTGTGTATTGTTATGTGAATGTTATGTTTGTTTAGTGTGTAGTGTTTTATTGTACTGCATTTTGTTGCCTTGTACTTGTACATGTGTAATGACAAAGTTGAATCTAATCTAAAATATAACTACTGTGTCTGTATAGTGTGTAGTGTAGTGCATGTGTGCTGTGCAGCGGTTGTGGTTCTGCCTGCGCTGTGTAGCTGTAGCTGTGTCGTGGCGTCTGAGCTGTGTCGCAGCAGCAGTTCTGCCTGCCCAAGTTTCTCTGTGGCTGCCTCCATGCCTCATTACCCCAAAGCTGTCCCAGCGCTGCACTGTGCTTGGGATGCAAACACAGCACTGTTGACGTGACACAGGGTGTGTGACCTTCAGGAGAGCCTGAGTGCATGTGGCTCTGCACTAGCTGAGCTTCAGTGGATTGACTCCTGGTAAACCTGACGCCCAGTAAAGGCTGCAGAAAGGTCAGACTTGTCTTTACCAGCTTATCTCTCTCTCACTCTCTCTCTCTCACACACACACACACACACAGAGGGGCCCCTGCAGTAACTTTCTACCTGCTAATTATGACCAGGCAGGTGTGGATTTGACTCAGCACCTCCGTCTCTTGGGACTGAGTCTGTTGGTGGCCATTCTTCCCTCTGGGTTCATCCCGACCCGGTTCCCGTTTGGGCCCAGTGAGCCTTCTGCAGGTGGTGTGCTGCACGCGTGCAGAGGGCCGTGACCCACGTCTGCCCCATCGCTAGGCCTCCGCCTGCTCCAGCCATGACCCCTGCGGCGCGGAAATGACCTCGGCTGACCCCGAGAAGACCAGGGAATGCAGAGAGGCTGTAGAACACAGTGATGCTATTTTCCACACACCCGTGTCTGTCCACACACACACACACACACACACACACAAACACACACACTCTCTCCTTTCTCCCCACTCTCTCTTTTCTACCCTTGTTCTTTTACTCTCTCTCTCTCTCTCTCTCTCTCTCTCTCTCTCTCACCCCTGTTTTCTTTTTGTCTCTCCCATCTACCTCCTCTTTCTTTCTTTCTTTCTTTCTTTCTTTCTTTCTTTCTTTCTTTCTTTCTTTCTTTCTTTCTTTCGAAGCACCCCCTCCTTTTCCTCTCTCACTCCCTCTCAGGGGTGATGTTGGCAAGTTGCCAACACAGATGAGGGCTGGGGTGTGTGCGCGTGCTTGTGTGTGTGTGTGTGTGTGTGTGAGAGAGACACAGACAGAGGAGCTGGTAGGATCCAAGGAGGTGGGATTACACTGAAAGCCCAGAGGGTGTTGGGGAGAAGGAAGGAGGAAAGCCAGATCTTGGCTTTTCCCTGAAACCATGTGACCTGTTCCTTCATCCAGAGAACTGCCAGAGCTGGTTTCTCTCTCTCTCTCTCTCTCTCTCTCTCCCTTCTTTCTTTATCACCCTCAGACCTGGACCCCTTGCTCCTCTGCCATAAGTGTCCACCTTCACCTCACCTCACCTCACCTTCACCGTGGAAGCCTGGAAGCCGTCGGTCCAGCCGTTGACGAGAGTGAATGTTAGTGCAAGTGTTGGCGCGAGTGTTAGCGCGAGCGTTAATAGGAGTGTTAATTAGAGCATGTTGTTTACAGCCTGCCTACCTGTGGGCGGTCGCACCTGCCACATCGCCACAGCTGATGGACTCGGATTGCGTTGCCGGATGGGTGTCGCCGTGACAACGCAGTGTTTATGAGACGCTCGTGGGAAACTACCGTCGTGTTTCCGCTGTAGACTTGCAGGTCTTGCTGGAGTGCTGACGGAACAGCTGCAGTCAATCGTCCTCTGAAGTCTTTATGGGGCAAAGACCAGAGACCATGAAAAGAGATACAACACTCTTTGTCGTGTGATTTGTGGTAATCAGTGTAGTATGAAATTAAGAAAGAAAAAGGGCAGGAAGGAGGGCGGCAGATTGCCAGAGGAGCTGGTGTAAGGGCTTTTATGGCGGTTCTGCGCTCCGCATCCCACGGTAGGGATCCATGCCGGGTTTTTGGCCTGGCTTACCACTCTCTGGTGAAGGGACATGCTGTACTGAGGAGGGGAATGTAGACGTTTTTGGGGAGAGGAGGGCGAGAATGTGGCCCCAAATATGTGTGGGTGAGTGTGTATTTAAAAAAGAATAAAAATGCACACGCACACATATATGCGCATATATATATGTGTGTGTGTGTGTGTGTGTGTGTGTGAGTGAGTGAAGTATATGTAATTACAAATGTAAAGATAAATGGAATGTTTCAGTTCCTTTATCAGGTCTCCAAGGTTCTGTGATGCTTTTACTGTGTCTCTGGGTGGGTGGGAGTGTTTCCTGGCACTGCAGCCACTGTAGGCGTGGTGAGTGACATCTGGTATCAGCCAGCCCAGGACTCACTGAATTAAACTGCACAATTTGGCAATAAGCAGAATTGTGTAATGTTATACAATATATTAACTGTTTTCCAACAGATCTTTTCATGCCAGTGTTGTTCTGTCATGCTACACCTCGTTATCCTGCTTTGAAGCGTGGAGTAAGTGTGGAGTTCTCCTTAACTCTGTGCCTTCCAGAATCTCACGGGTGCCTCTGTCGTTGGAGGAGAGGATATTTCCTTCCCAACCTGGAGTGACTGCAGTGTATAGTGTGAGTGACCACACACACACACACACACACACACACACACACACACACACACACACATACACACACGCTTGCATGCAATATCGTCACCTTTCACCTCAAGCCCCCAGCGGTGTGTGTGTGTCTGTACGCGTTGCTGCTGAGAGTGTGGTCTTTTGGCCCAGGCCATAATGCAGTCAAATAGCTCTGCAGCCTGGGCCCACTAACGGATCTTCCCAGGTCCGACTGCAAACTGAACTAATGGGGAGGAGGTTTGTGGAGGAGCCCAGCACCATGCCTGCAGTCATTACTAAGCCCTGCCATCACTGTTCACCATCTCCTTACGTCTCTCTCCCTTTCACTTGAGCTCTGAATAGCTGTTCTTAGAAACAACAGAAGTGAATGTATGTTCTGCTCTCCAGTACCAAATCAAACGCATTTCTTGATCTGTCTGTATACAGCTTCTTTCTCTCTCTCTCTGATCTCTAGTCCACCAGCCTTGTGTCATGTCACTCTCTGTCCTCTCCCTGGTTCACCTCTTGTGTTTTCTGATCCAGTAGTCTGGCATCTGCCTCTTCCTGGGGTTAACATGCCGTTTCCATGACGTTGGCTGGCCCCCACAGTTCAAGGCTCTGCTTTGTCATGCTAATGAAAGGAGAATGACTCCATTGTCTTAACAGGAGTCAGGTTCATCAAGGAGACTGTGAGATGTTTGTGTCTGGTGTCATTGGCTTTAGATTACATGCAGAACAAAAGTTTCTGAAACGTTTGGTTCAGCTGCCACTGTGTAGGTGATTAGATGCTATGTTTAGATGAGTGTGTGTGTGTGTGTGTGGTGATGTGTCACTAAGAGGAGGCACCTAGCATCCCTACTCATTGCCAAACAGACGTGTTTCTTTTTCACACACACTCTGCCGGTATATTAATACATTAACACTCAGATTTGCTAATAATGTCAATAATTTGCCACATCACCCAAAACGGAGTGATTCTCACCACATACATACAAATGAATCTGAACTCGCGTCGTGTGGGCACACTGGGGCACGCTGGGGCATCATGGCACTTTACATACGAACAGGGGAACAGCTTTGAGTGTTGTGGGTTTTAGATCTGTGTTTTCTTACTGCTCCTGCCCTAACGAAGAGCCTCTGTGGTGTCTGTGTGTATGTACACACTGCAGGTTCCCAGACATTCTGGTCCTCCATACCTGGGCCATGATCTGAGCAAAGGGCACCCTAACCTGGCAGGGGCTGGGCCAGGCCCAGGCCACGCCCCCTCATCCACTCTGTCTCAGGTATCCACACCCCCGGCCCCGCCCTACCGCTACATTAAAGGCTGGGAAGCAGGCGCAGGGGTGAGTGACGTCTTTCCTGTCTCACTGAACTTGTCTGTCTGACTGACTGTCTGTGTTTCTGTGTGTGAATGCTTGATTGCATTCTTCTGTCTCACCATTCTGCTTTGCAGTGTGAATTCGGAGTCCAGTTACCGTTGACCGTCTTGGAGTTATTTCTCTCCAATTTAGGTTCAGCTTCAAGGTTTCTGCTATTGTAAAGGACCATAATACCTGTCCAGTCCAGGACTCGTTGGCTTTGGAGTGGGTTTGAGTTGATGGTATAAGTCAGTTTACTTTGAGTTATCTGCCGGACAGCTCCATTCCTCAGAGGACAGCAGTGAATGTGTTTTCTGGTCATACTCTAAATTATACACATTTCTTGATTATTCCTCTCTCTGTGTGTGTGTCTGTGTGTGTCTGTGTGTGTCTGTGTGTGCGCGCGTGTGCGCACGTGCGCGCACAGGTTTTTGGCTGTGTTTGTCTTTTTTCCTATGTAGTGTCCTGAGTGTATTGTGATTGTAGCTCACATTGATTTCTTTCAACTGGATGACTGATGTAGACCAACACCATGTTCCATTTGGATTCATTCAGACATCCTACAGTCGAGGCTTTTTATACACACACACACACACACACACACGCACATCTTGCAGTGAGTGAGAGCTCTTTAGAACGTGGGACTGAGGCAGCTCGTTTCTGTATTAAGGAGCTCTGTAAATCCAATAATAGTCTTTATCAGCTTCAACTGTAAAAATCCAACAACCATCCCCCACACTCATTCTCACTCACTCGCTCTCACACACACACACACACACACACAGACCAGTATAACTGTAAAAGGGGTTTCAGTATCTGAGGTTGATTAGAGGCAGAATTATGGTCACATGTTCCCCCTCTCTCTCTAATAGCATCTCTTCCCCTCTACTTACTCACACATGCGCGCACACACACACACACACACACACACACACAGTAATAGATTTCCTCATATCCTCTACTTCATTGGAATTATTGCAATCATGTAATGACTTGAACGTTTGTTTGCTTTAACGACGATGGTTTCTTTGTATTTTTAATGTGTGTGTGTGTGTGTGTGTGTGTGTGTGTGTGTGATGCCCGATGGCTATATGTTTCCAGCCTGCCTACAGCCCATCACAGAGCTCTGGCCCCACCCCCCTTGTATACTCTCCACAGACTCAGCCAATGAACGTGCAGCCTCCTAGTCGGCCGGTAAGAATAGCTACTCCCACAGCCTCACCAGAGGGGACAAGAACAGCAGATTAGCTATTATTTACAATACCAAGTGTTTCTCAACACATTTTAAGCTGATAATTCTAGCAGGAATTAGAGCTATAAGCTCATGTCAAAAGTGATAGCTGCAATTATTATAATTATTATGAGCAGAGCTGAATGACTGGAGGGGGATACCAATAGCGATTGCCTGATAATTCATGTTCTTTGACTAAGATTGCAGTTGCGATTCTTTTAATCCTTTTATTTAATCCTTAAGAAGAAATGCCTTTTTAATAAGTTTTAAAGACTTAAAAAAAAAATGTAAAAATTGTTTGGCATGGTGCGGAACCATCCTGGCCGCACGTGATCTGCTAGAGCAGCTCTGATTGGGTGATGAGTGTTTGGCAGTAATGATGCGGTGTGTTTGGTGAAGGGGGCAGGGCTCTGTATTCGGCCGCGTGTTGCTAGGCTGTTTGCCCTTTATGCCGACAGACGCACACTTCACACAGCCATTAGCCCCACGCTGACACCTACCAGGGGAACCGCCTGCTCTGCTCTGTGTTTGTGTGTGTAAATGCCCAGTAAGTAAATGCCATCCCCTGTGTTGCTACAGTATTAATCATTTTAACTCTCTCTCTCTCTCCCCTCCCTCCATACCTGCTTCCGTGTCTGTCCGTCTCAGTTTGTGACGGCGCCTCGACCTACCCACCACCAGGTACCAGCCCTCTCCACCACACCTCCACCCATCTCTCTCCACCACACCTCCACCCAGCCCTCTCCACCACACCTCCACCCTGTTCTCTCTCAGTAATCCCTGTGGGGGTTGGATAGCCATATAGCAGGAGACTCGCTGGCCCAGGGCCATCCCTG
>JAOXYF010000019.1:11295465-11297965 GCA_028565775.1 Sternarchorhynchus goeldii | reverse complement strand
GAAGGACATGTGAACTGCATCTGCACTGACGTGTGTGCTGATTTGAAACCCCAAGCCTGGGTGGAGCAGCATCACTGGACCCCTCCGTGACATTCCTGCGGCCCGCACGTCAGGCTGGAGGGTGGATGTTGAGATGAAGCTCCTGATGGAGTCGACTCTCCTGTTCAAACTGCTCAGATGCCTTACAGCCCCCATACAGGAGGCCACCCATATCCAGGGAGACCTACGTGTGACGTGTGTGTGTGTGTGTGTGTGTGTGTGTGTGTGTGTGTGTGTGTGTGTGTGCTCGCTGTCGCAGAGCCCATGACGTAGGAATCGCAAGGATTTCACTCTGTGGGAGTATGTGGGTGTGTGTATTTCCGTTTTGTGTGTGTACTGTACCAAGTTTTGTGTGTGTCTGTGTATCTGTGTGTGTGTGTTGAATGTCCACTTGCTTTATCATTCTGGCTTCTCTCTCTTTTGCTTCCATACTGAAGGGAGGATTCAGAGCCTTTCAGGTAAAACCCCCAGAACCTCTGTTTGCATGGCATGAACAAAACCCTTAGATGACCTTTAACTCTTAACCTTTCACCTTCTGCTTGTTGTTGTTTGTGCTTTCAAATTGCCCTAGTCTGTATCTTTAAGACCAGTTTAGACAGTGCGGCAGGTTCAGAGGCCAGTATTGATGTTGAGTTTATCGTTTATTGATTCTGTTTATACTCGCCTCTCCACCTGGCTGGAAGATATGCTTTTGTTATTTCATTCATTTTGAGCTGCGCGACCTTAATTCACATCAGAACATCTTTCTCTTCCTTTTATGGAAGAGGCAGGTGACATGTTCCTGTCGTAAAAAGATCCACCTGGTTCTGGAGTCTGTAAACTGATCTCAAATACACCTGCAGCAGATAGTAGCACATGGTAAACTTACTCGGCCCAGCCGCTGAGGACGGTCTCCCCCGGCCTGAGCCGCTGCGCGATACCAGTCATGCTTCTCACTAGCGCCACCGTGTGGAGTCTGTGCACGCTACTGAGGACCTGCATGAACCCTGCCCCCGTAGCATGCTCAGAAAATGCTGACCAAACGATGGGTTGTGTACCATGAGTGAAGATCTGTCACGCTGTGCTCTCCAGCAGAAAGCCACCACTTCTGCACCAGTGTGTGCTTTTGCCAGGTGTGTAGGGCTTGTCTGTGCACTGTTGAGAGGTGCTTTTACAGGGTGCTGCTGGTTCCTCTGTCCACCTGTGGTTTGGGTGATTTGTAGAATGCGTTTTCTTTCATTTAAAACTGTTCTTTAGATTCAGCTGTATCTTAGTCTGCTCAGATAATGAACTATATTGGAACATAATAGAAAATATATATACAGTTTTCCCTAAACAAATGGTTACACTATTATTGTGTGTGTGTGTGTGTGTGTGTGTGTGTGTGTGTGTGGAACACATCTCATCCTGGTCTTGGACAGGGTCTCCCCTATTGACATTGTTGGGGAAATATTTGCTTTGTTGGGTGAACAGAGACAGAATGAACTAGAGAAAGAGACAGACGGACAGTACGACAGAAGGGGTTTCTCTTCCAGTGTTCATGTGGTATTCTCTTCATGAATAGTGCTTTGTGCCAGAGCTAGGGCACAGGCCCACCCATCTACCTACTACACCGCTCCATTCTACAGGCAGCCTTCAGCACATGTGTGTGTTTTAAAAGGGAAATGGCTTAGCAGATGCATATGAACAAGCCCCGTCCCAACATCTAAATGTTCAAAAGTCTAGTGAGCATAATTTTTCTGATAACTGTAATACACTGCTTTCACTAACCTGGTCTCTCTCTCTCTCTCTCTCTCTCTGCAGTTTCTCCACAGGGCTCAGATGCAGACGGCCCGGCCGTCCCTGGCCTCCGGCAGCCCGTCCCTGCGAGCAGGCTCTCAGCCGCCGCCTGCGGCCGTCTACCCGTCTGGCCAGTCCATCATGATGACCGTGAGCTCCATGCCGTTCCCCTCGCCCCAGACGGCCCAGTACTACATCTCCCAGGTATCCGGATTATTACCCAGCAGCCTCGGCAGCGCCACGCTTCCTCTCCTCCCGTACCGAGGCCGCGATGGTGCTGTCCGACGCCGACCCGCGCTCTCCCTGCTCTGCCCCCACAGTACCGGCCCACTGCGCCCTACGTGGGACCCCCTCAGCAATACTCCGTGCCTCCCCCTGCCTCCGGAAACTTCTATCCCGGCCCTGGGGAATTCCCTGCCCCTTACAGTAAGTACACACTCTGTGAAGTGCACACTTGGGCGTAGTAGGCACTACAGAGTGCACTTGAGTGCATTCTTCTGAGTCTGTTACTCACACACAGCTGTTTTTGGTTACTCAGTTATTTTCTATTCTGTTTGTCTATTCTGTTTGACCGTTCTTCTCAATTGTTGTTTTGATCAGTGACTTATATGAAGTGAATCACACTGACTATCTCTCTCTCTCTCTCTCTCTCTCTCTCTCTCTCTCTCTCTCTCTCTCTCTCTCTCTCTCTCTCTCTCTCTCT
>JAOXYF010000019.1:11260302-11282666 GCA_028565775.1 Sternarchorhynchus goeldii | reverse complement strand
TGTGTGTGTGTGTGTGTGTGTGTGTGTGTGTGTGTGTGTGTGTGTGTGTGTGTGTGTGTGTGTGTGTGTGTACACAGCATAACTGGGTGTCACGCAGGGCTGACCAGGGACCCAAGACGATCGAGCAGATCCACAAAGAGGCCAAGCTGGAGGAGCAGCAGGAGCAGAGGAAGGTCCACCAGCAGCTGTTGTCCAAGGACAACAAGAGGAGAGCGGGTAAGCCCCGCCCAATGCTACTGCTACGGCAACACCCAGGGGACAAAAACCACCCCCAGCTCAGCCCGAATGCTGAAGGAATAAATGTCCAAAAGCACTTTCCTCAAACTTGGTTTGATGGTGGGCTTGTGTGGCCGTGAGACGGCCGGGTGAAGCGAGTCCTGTCTGGGCTTGTTTGTACTCTGCTCTCTCCTCGCTGGCTGATGACTTTCCCCACTGAAGTGTGTAACTGTATGGCAGAGACCGCAGACGGCAGAGGGCCAGGTTTGCGCCCCTGCTTGTGATTGGCAGTGTGTAACGTGTGATCTCATGGTGTTTACAGAACAGAGAGATCAGCGTGGAGTGAGAGAGGAGACGTGGAATACCGTACCCATGACCAACAACCGCCGCACCATCGACCCCACCAAGATCCTAAAGATCTCCAAGGTCTGTCCGTTCTGTTGCTTCCACACGCCTTCATCCCGTCTCCGCTTAGATCGGCTCTCTCCGACACCTCCGGCTGACTCAGGCTGACTCGGACTGGGGACAGTACAGTCCGACATGATGGGCTTAGAAATGGGGAGTGTGCTGCCACCTGCTGGCTGAATTCTCTTCAGGTCCTTTCATGTGTTGAGCAGATTGATTTTGGCCTTTTCAAGGAGAATGCAGAAGTTGATCCATAATTTGCATCTCTCTTTCTCTCTGCCTTATGCATGTGCTCTCTCTCTCTCTGTTTCTCTCCTCATTTATCTCTCTCCCTTTCTCTGGTTTTATCTCTCAGCCACAAATAGATGAGAAGATCCAGCTAGGACCGAGGGCCCAGCTCAACTGGGTTAAAGGAAGCAGTGGAGGAGCCAAATCCAGCGAATCTGGTGAGAAAGAACATACACACACGTGTACACACACAAACACACACGTGTACACACGCACGTTGTTTTGTTGTCGTTGTTTTTTTGTCATAACATTTGCGTACAATTGTAAGACACCTTGACAAGGGCTCAAACGAACCATTGTTCTGAAATTTGGCCTTTGATTGGCTAGAATTCGCTTCACTTTTTGGAACTGATCAACTCGTTTGAGACCGACAACACATCGGTGACTCACCATCAGAATACATCTCCTTACTGAATGAGAATTTGATGTTGATTGTTACTCATACATGGCCAACGTCGAAACACGCTGGGATCGGTTTACGTTTCAGGGGTATTTATTTTGAGCCCTGGAAGGTCCACTAAATACTGCAGGAAATGGACCAAATGAGAAACAGACCCAATCTGGCTTTTCGTTTCATCGAAGCTGCAAATCATTGAATTTATGGCATTAGAATTCAGTATGAGTTATGGAATATAGAGAACCAGTTTCAGGTGGCAGATTATTGATCATGTTATTAGAGATTTATACCATATACCTTGTATCATGAGCTCATATGCCTCTTGAGCAAGAGAGTCGTCAGATTTTTTTTTTATCTTCATTTTCCTATTAAATGCCTTCCAGGTACACTGAACATTGTTTTACATGCATTCACACACACACCTGTTGCACACCTGTTTTTTTTCTTTTTTTTTAAGCTACAAAATCAGTTAAAAGAAGTTGATGAGATGTCTGACGTGTGTGTATCTGTGTCTGTGTGTGCATACGTGCATGCACACTTGTTCTTCCTTGCAGAGTTGTCCCGCTGTAGTAGCAGTAGTCTGAACCGGTACTCACCACTGCAGTCACCTTTGACCCCAACAACACCACCCGTGACCCCTGACCCTGCCTCCAGACCACCTCTAGTGAGGTAAAGAGCTGGTTTATTACAGAAAAGCACTGACCCCAGTTCAGTTGCTAATGGCACACTATGGTAACACTTCGAACAGTCAGACAGTCAGAAAAATCCCAAATTCTGAATAATCTAACAGTCAGATTGGACCTGAATCCTAAATAATCCAACAGTCCCCTTAAGGCTGAGACGGCTCAGTTTCAGCCCAACATTGTCTGTGCTGTAGTCAGCTGTGGTGCGGAAACAGAGATATGTTATCCAAACCACTGGTCTGACACATTGACTTTTCTGAGACTTCAGGTCTGCCGATTAGACGTCTCTTCTTCACCATCAGCTCAGGCCTTCTGAATAGCTAATATAAAAGACTACAAAGGGCATTCCAGCAAGTGCTGTCCAAACGAAATCCAGTTTAAAAATGGGCGTTTTGTCCGGTGTACTTCATATAAAGAGTCTGATTCCTTTACTCGCATGTCCAAATCAAGTATCCTGTTTGCTCTCATACTGGGGGGGAGAAAGAATTCTGATGATTATTCACGCACTATACTTGCTTCTTCTTGAAGTGGCATCGTAATTCAGCCGTGTGTGTGTGTGTGTGTGTGTGTGTGTGTGTGTGTGTGTGTGTTTGCCTGGCAGTCGCGGCAGCACTGGTCGCGAGCGCGCAGACAGGCTTCTGGGTTCGGCTCCCTCGCGACCAGGGCCCATGGGTCACAGTGGAGGTGGTAGCAGGGAGGTGGTGGAGGGAACCGTTACCGAGGGGACAGTTGCTGAGGAGACCCGTGAGGAAACCCCTACTGCTCAAAGCAAGGATAACATCTCAGAGGATAGGAACCACGAAACCAGTAAGGATGAACACGCTCCTCTGCTCCAACACACACATGCACACACACACACTGAGGATGTGATTATTTATGAACACAGTAGCACAGAGTAGCTGCTTTGCAACCAACCAGGTTTTGTTTTTACCAGTAAAAAGTGAGAGCCCAGTGTTGGCTTCAGCAAAGCCTGTCCTGTCTGAAGAGGAGATGGAGAGGAAATCTAGATCAATCATCGACGAATTCCTGCACATCAGTGACTACAAGGTTTTGCTATCAGTCCAAATATCAAACTATCCATTTGTTACATGTCAAAGATCTGTAGATCTCAGTGGGTTGCAGTGCTGGATGAATTAAAGAAACATATAAATGTGTCATTAATGCATTGGAATAGTTCTTGCTTGACTCTTGCGTGATTATTGCGTTTGTGTGTGTGTGTGTGTGTGTGTGTGTGTGTGTGTGTGTGTGTGTGTGTGTGTCTGTGTTTGCGTGGGCGCACACACCCATGTAGGAGGCAGTTCAGTGTGTGGAGGAGCTGGAGCAGACGTCACAGCTGGCTGTGTTTGTGCGGGTGGGGGTGGAGTCCACGCTGGAGCGTAGTCAGATGGCACGGGAACACATGGGACAGCTCCTGTACCAGCTCACCCAGCGAGGCAGCCTGGCCCCGGGTCAGCTGTACGCAGGGTCAGAGAACACCTCGCACCACTCTCTCTCTCTCGCTCTCTAGCTCTCTCTCTCCTTAGAGTCCACCTTAGAGTTATTATGGGGGAGGTTCACCATTCCTTCAGCATTATTCATGTGCTTGCTCACTGTGACTGATTAATGGAAGAACATTCCAGGAGCACTTGTCCACAGTCAAAAAAAATAACTCAAATGAATTAATGGTCATAATCCCAGTAAGAGGCTCCAGCTGACCCTTATCGTAGGAGTATGTTCATGAAAGTTTTGAAAATGTGTATGTGTGTGTGTGACGGGAGTCTGTGCTGAACTGTCCAGGTTCACAGAGACACTGGAAATGGCTGAAGACATGGCCATAGATGTCCCTCATATATGGCTGTACCTGGCTGAGGTGCTAAGCCCTCTGCTCAGGGAGGGAGGCATTCCCATGAAGGAGCTGTTTAGGTAAAACCTTTCTCTTCCAGCACACACCAGGCATAATGCCATGTACGCACCAGGCTCCATTTAGGTACAACCCTCCACTTATCTCCACCAGCACACACTAGGTGCTACTCCATTTACACAACTGGCTCTATGCCTTTTACACACCGGCATAATTACAATATTTTATCCTGTAGAATTGTTACTGAGGAAACGTTCCCAAGGACCTCATTATGATGTAATGATGTATTAGAGATTCTGACACTGTACTACACAGCGAGCAAAGATGAATGTCTTCTTGTCTTTGCAGTGAATTAAGTAAGCCGTTACTTCCAGTAGGAAGAGCAGGCATCTTATTCTCAGAAATACTACACCTTCTATGCAAGCAAATGGTAAGGTTGCTATCTGCTACGCCTAATGCTAAAAGTGTATGTTGCTACACCTAATGAGTTCATGTTGGTTTTCATTGTCTGAAAGGTGACAGGAATTTGCATGTCGCTTAAAAGTACATCACTGTACATCATTATTGGTCATGTGAGTGATTTTATTTAATTACACATACTTTTTTTTTTTTTTTTTACAAGAGAAAGATTATTTCGACCACTTGTATCCGTAGTCTCTTTCTTTCTGTCACTATCCAGAGCTTGTGATTGGAACGTAGATTTACCAGTACATTGAGCACTTTGCCTTTTGGCTCAGCTCAGTTTCATCATAACGGGCCGGTACAGGGTCCGCAGCACTGCACTCATACTCGGCCTGGAGGTCCTGATGATGCCAGCAAGACCACATCATCCGCAAAAAGCAGGATGAAATCTGTGACGAAGAGCAGCCCTTGCAGAATCAAACCCCAACTGCAGTCCACCCCAAGGACGCAGTCAAATTCCTTCTCCAAATCCACAAAGCACATGTAGACTGTTGGGTAAACTCTCTCCAGGACCTTTGCGATGGTATAAAGTTGGTCCAGTTTTCCATGAGCAGGTCGGAAACCCTTACTGTATCTCTTGTGTACTGAAATTCAACTATTAGCCGGACCCCTGAATAGACCTTGCTGGGGAGAGTTAGGAGTGTGTTCCCCCGGTAGTTGCAACACTGCTGCAGAGGCTTGTCGGCCAGGACAGCCCTTCAACATCCAGGGCCTTAAGGAGCCTCATCTACCCCTGATACCTTGCCACCAAGGAGTTTTCCAACTACCCTGGTCACTTCGGCCCGAGTGATGGGCGAACCCTCACCCAGGTCCCCAAGCTTTGTCTCCTCTGAGGAAGGGTGGGATTGAGAGCATGGTGGAATTGAGAAGATCCTCAAAGTTGGGAGTCAGCAGACCCCCAGTCCCACTCCTGCCCAACGCTTCTGACCAGGAGCAACTTCAGAATGGAATAAAGTCCAGCATCTCTTGAGGGTGTCCACCTTCAGAGGAGCCCCCAGGCCTGGCTCCAGACTGAGGCACCAGTAACCCTAATCTGGGTGAGGGAAGTTGGGTCCTGCTGGCTTCTGTCATAGGGGTTTTATGGATCACTCTTTGTCTGGCCCATCACCTAGGATTTGATTGCTTTGGGAGACCCTACCAAGAGCATTTGCCCCTGACAACATATCTCCTATGATCATGTAGGCATGCAAACCTCTCCACCACGATACAGTGGTGATCCAAGTATCATTTATTTGTCTGCTTAATCTTGTGTATGTCTACTCAGAAATGTACAGGTATTTACATGTACTCTCACAATTTACATCAAATGAAAAAACATTCCAAAAACATGATCCAAAAGCGCTCCGTGCTAACAAACACCCTGAAACCATGACCAAGAAGCTCTCCACTCAACCAACACAATAGACCAGTCTGTGTTATTTACAAAGTTGCCCCAAGTCCGTATATGCCCAGTCGTGACCTTGTGTGCTCCCCCACTCCCACCAGAGCCATAGGAGAGTGGGAGCCTTGTGGAGGGAAGCAGGCCTGAACTGGAGCGACTTAATCTCCGAAGGCCAGGATTTGCAGAGCTTTATCACAGAGCAGGTGAGCCTCCTCCACCCACGCCAAACTGCTTGTGTTTAACACAGTTCCCAGGGCACTTGCAACTGGACCGCCCGCCAGCTTATAACCCCATAAAGACTTGGATCAGCCATAACTTTAAAACCTAACTTAGCTATTCTTATGTAGTTTCCTCTCATGATGCCAAAATATTTAAGAATTTATGGACTTGTGTTGTTTGTGGATCCTGGCATGTTGCTATTTGCTGTTTATTTTTTGTGTTTTGTTTGTTTGTGGTTGTAGTTACCTGCTTGAATGGTCTGTTTTCTGTCCTGTGTCTCCCAGAAGCTGCAGTTCACACTCTCCGACTGTTCCTCCACTCCCTCCGCCCCCTCTAAGCCCCACCTCTCCCTAGACGAGCTGTACAGACAGCTAGAGCACCTCCTACTGGAGGACGTGGCCAGTGATGAGCAGATCTTCGACTGGGTGGAGGTGAAGTTGGCATTCACACTTATACTCGCGCCTCCTTTTTTGGTCTATTTTGTGAAAAACAAACATTATTACAGTTACTATTATACCTTATCTGTCTTCTAATGCATCAGGTGAATAACAGCTCATAGTGCTGTATCAGGGGAATGGAAGCTGTGCTGTTCTATACAGGACCTAATGACAGGCACCCTGTAGGTGAACATACAGCCCATGGTGTCCTTCACAGTTCATTGGTCCGCCTCTTTACCTCTAGCCCTGACCACTGGACCAGTGTTGTCTAGATACTTCATTGTAGAGTCACTCCCACTCCAACACTGGCATGTGGAGAAACTTCTGCACCTCTGCTGGTCCTGATGTACTCTGACCTGGTCAGGATTGGTCCTATAGTCAGAAAGTGACCAGTGGTGGTTAGGGTAGAGGCTGGCAGGACATATCGGTAGTCTGTAACTGCACAATTGTAAAGTTAATCTGTTTGTCTGGAAGCGCAGCCACAAGGTAGGTGTAAGTAAGTATTTTTATAGCACTTTTCTAAGACAAAGCTACAAAGTGCTTCGCAAACAATAATTAAGAAAAGTAAAAAAAAAATGCAGAAAAAAATTTACAAAAAGACTTAAAAATATATACATACATATACAGTCACAACCCCATAAAAGCTTGAGAATAAAAATAAGTTTAAAGCTGTTTCTTAAAAGAAGATATAGAATCAGACAGTCTGATATCGACAGGAAGAGTGTTCTACAATTTCCAACTGCAAATGCACAGTGTTCCTTTCGCTTCAGTTTAGTCCAAGGTACCACAAGAAGCCCTTTATTAGATCTGGTGCTTGTGTGTGAAACTAACAACTCCCTAATGTATTCAGGCGCATCTTTATGTAAAGATTTATAAGTAAAAATAAAAATTTTAAAAATCGATCCAAATTTTTACTGGCAACTTCAGAAAATTAAATCTTATCCAGCCTTTAATGGCATCAGTACACTCCATTAAATCTACTAAAATCAGTTAAACTAACAGAGATACAGCTGCTTATCATCTGAATAAAAATGAAACAAAATATTAAAACGTCTAATTAAAACCTCAAGAGGGAGCATATAAACTGGGACCATGAATGGAACCTTGAGGTATCCCACACTTATGATCAGCTAGAAAAGACATTTCATTTCCAATAGATACTAAAAACGTTCAGTTGGACGAATAAGATGCAAACCACTCCAATATCTTTGAGATAATGGGTAATTTAGAACTGGGTCTAAAATTTGAATGATAATTGGAAGAGGATTTTGTGTGCTGTACAATCTCCATTAATTTCTACCAAAGGAACTGTGGTAAACTCTATATTAAGTATCTATATTAAAACTAAAAGGAGAAACCCTCGATACGTAAAGAAGTGGATGGAATATTCGCCCTAATGCCTGGGGATTTGTAGATTAAGTAGACCGTCAACAAACAGATAAAACAGCTGACTATAGATTCATGACTTAAACGCTTCCTCTCTTTCAGGCCAATTTGGACGAATCTCAGATGAGCTCCACTCCATTTCTCAGAGCGTTAATGACTGCGGTCTGCAAGGCAGCGGTTAAAGGTGAGTCGGTTCTTCATGCTGTCAGAACCTCGTTGTTGTCCAGCCGGGCTGGAACAGGCCAGTTCCATTCATCTCACTGCTTTAAATGCTGCTCTCCTCATTAGTTTGATGTGCTTTACAGCCCATAGCCACTCTGACTTTTAACTCCATGTATTAACCACACCTCATTAGGATTTTCCACCTGGCTTGCAAGCAGTAATTAGCTCTCATTACTGTAACGTCGTTTGGGTGAACAGTAGGGTTGCGAAATATATTGTTCATTGTTACTGTAATAGTTGCTCATACAGTCCTGATTTCATGGAAGGCTGGATCATGCAAATTAGCCCTCTAGCAATATGCAAATGAGTCCTCCGATGGTCTTCAGACATTCCTCTGTGATGATTCTTGACACTCGCATCTAATAACCATGCATTGGAAGCCATACTGCAGTTGAAACATAGAGGTGTGTAATTGCACTATGCTATCGTTGTCCAAAATGCGCTTCTCCAGTTGATGATCTTATCCTCTGCTTCCTGTGGGTTAATAACACCTTCCTGTGGGTTGATGACTGCTTCCTGTGGGTTTCCCTCCTGGGCAGATGAGAACGACTCCTGCAGGGTGGACACGGGTGCCATTCGGAAGCGCCTGCCCGTGCTACACAAGTACCTGAACTCCGATACGGAGCGTCAGCTGCAGGCACTTTACGCGCTGCAAGCTTTAATAGTGGCCTTGAACCAACCACCCAGTGAGTGTTTGCCTCTCACTTGACTGTGCACGTGGAGCAGTGAGAGGATTGTTTGTTTGTTTGTTTGTTTGTTTTTTTATGTTGCGGGGGGGGGGGGGGGATTTGTGGTTTTGTTTTTTTTATTTATTTTTACACATGATACATCTCTGCAAGTCAACAGGTTAACGTTTCTTCAGTCAAGAAACAGGATCTACAGGCTTATGTTTCTCTCTCTCTCTCTCTCTTTCTATCTCTGTGACAGATTTGCTACGGATGTTCTTCGATTGCCTCTATGACGAGGATGTAATTTCCGAGGACGCATTCTACCGGTGGGAGACTAGCACAGACCCGGACGAGCAGCAGGGCAAGGCTCCGGCACTGAAGTCCGTCACGGCTTTCTTCACCTGGCTACGCGAGGCGGACGAGGAGTCAGAGGATAATTGATGGCAGGAGGCGGCGGCCGCCTGCTGAGTCCTGGAGGCACGCTGCTGGGACATGTTCACAATGCTACTTCCTCAGAACTCGGGGTTAGCTACCCACATGGTCCCCCTGGTGGCCAGACACAGATGCGATAGCGGCTGGGTTTCTCGTGGTACAACTTCAGAACGCTCTGTAATGTTGTGTCAGCATTCCTGCGCCAGGAGGGCTGGGACAGTGGAACCCGTGTATCATATATAGAAAATATTTTTTTCCATTTTAAAAATCAACCATTTTTGTTCTTTTTGTTACTTTTAAAGAAAAAAACAATTAAAAGAAATAGGTTCTGAATTTGTTAATTTATTATTTTTTTAAAAGACTGCAAATATGGGAGTCTATTTAACATTTGCAGGTGCTCATACAAATTGAGCATTGATAGAAATAACAGAATAAATAATTATCTTAATAATAATGATTATTAAGGAATATGTAATTAGCCTACAAGTTGTTTGGCTCAAAGCAGTGTTGAAAATAAGGAAAAGGTTTAGTATGAATCGGAAGACACACTGTTGGCGTCTCTGGTTGCTAAGGTAAAACATCCAAGAAGGAATGCAAAGGACTCGCAAATAAAGAGATGCTTCCTTCAAACAAGAAAACGCGAATTGAATTAGGAGATCATGATGCAAACACGATGCCAGAGTTGCCCTGCGTGCTTGTAATAATGACCTATACAATGAGCTTGTAAAGCTTGTAAATACATTAAAGACTGTAAAAGATATTTAAAAGAACAGTCCATTTCTGTGATTTGGTGAGCAGGAGATGCCGTTTGCTTGTTTTATTATTGGGATTTTTTAAAAACATACGATCTCGTCCAATATATGTTTTTATTGTTTGTCAGTGTGTTTACTTATCAAATCTTTTCACTAACGACTGAAAGGAAGTAATCAACATTTATGTGACAGTAGGTGGGTAGTGAAGACTGTGCCGGCCTGGGTCATTGACTTGATAGTTGGATCATTAGGTCTGCATAGCTAATTGTTTCCATATTCGGAGTTCTCTCAATTCTCTCCAAAAGAAGGCGTGAGATAAAGTATACAATGAGACCATGTGTGTTACTACTTAAAATGTAGCTAACTAATGGTCTTATGAAGCTACTGTGGTATGCTTTATACTCAGCCAAGTGGTAATTTTTTTTACTGCACAATGTCATAATTTTTTATATAATTTATACTTTAAAATATTGTCCTGTGAGTAAACTATTCCAACCTGGCTACCGTTAGCTATATAGCTACAACACTTACAGACGTGACTTTTAATTTGTAAGCTAACAAGCTAACCTCCCTCGAAATCAATACTGAGACGCGCTAGCGGGGTAGCTACGCAAGCGTTCGCCGTTGGTACGTAAATCCTTTTGTAAGAAGTGTGTTGCAAACTCTGGTAAGTCACTTGTTTTGTAAGTTTTAGAGCAAACAAGATTCTGAATAGGTTTTCGTTTTGCGACTATGACCTGAAAAATTTTAAATATATGCGTGCCCTATAAAGCTGAGCGTGACGGTCAAGTTATCCTTTAACGCTAGCTAACTTACTAGGCTGTGTCAATATCTAGGTTGCTAAGCTAGCTAGAGAAGGTTCACTACTCTGAGCGAGTGTGTGCACGCTAATAGCTAAACAAGTAAAGCATGAATAGCCTAGCTTACTTGGCCTGTTTGTTCACTAAGAATTAAGTTAAGGCTTTTTAATAGATTGAGCTTTACCTGTTGTACAATTAGCAGCTATCGTGTAGCTGGCTAGCTACATTTATTCATGTTAGCATTTCTGTCCGAATGGTTAGCTTTTCAGAGTGTCCCGATTGATGTTTTCATCAACTTATTGTAAAATATTTAAAGTATACGTCCGCGAAGTATACTTTAAACGAACGTGTAATTAGAGCGCTGATATTTTGGCCGCTATCTTTGTAACAGTTTTATAACATTTTTATTATGGTTCAACGTGCTCCACCTTTGTACCGTTTCTGTAGGAAACGTCACTATCAGGAAGATGTATCGCCCCAAACCCACCTTAAAAGACCGACAGCACCTGTACAAGCTGATCATCAGTCAATTGCTATACGATGGATACACCAATATTGCCAACAGTCTCATCAACGAAGTAAAGCCCCAGAGCGTGGTATCCCCCTCCGAGCAGCTCATGCAGCTCGCTAAGATCGGTAATAGTCTCACTCTCTCTCTCTCACACACACACACATATTGAAAAGTTTGGCCGCAACCTTTGGATCTGTGCGTAAACTTAGTTGCAATGAATCTAAGCTTTTTAAAATGATGTTACTATATAGAACGAGGCGCTGTGTGATTGCAGGGATGGAGAATGACGACAGTGCTGTCCAGTACGCCATCGGGCGCTCCGATACTGTAGCTCCCGGTGTGGGCATAGACCTGGAATTTGATGCCGACGTGCAGACCATGTCCCCAGAGGCATCAGAGTACGAGACCTGCTACGTGACATCTCACAAGGGTCCTTGTCGCGTGGCCACGTACAGCCGAGACGGACAGCTCATCGCCACTGGCTCCGCTGATGCCTCCATTAAAATCCTGGACACGGAGCGTATGTTGGCCAAGAGTGCCATGCCTCTGGAGGTGACGATGGAGAACATGCACACACACACACACACGTATGCAAATAGAACTTCACTCGCTGCTCTGTGAAGGATAGATTATAGCTAGCTCTTCTCTCCTCTTTTGGCTTGATAAATTGAATGTCTCCAGAAACATGGTTGAAAATTACATGCATGTATGACCTTATGTGCAATTTGCAACAAATTCTGCATTCAGTCTCAACACTCAATGTTTTATTGTTATTAATTAACACTTGCCCTAGAAGGATGGCACAATATGTTGTTGACATTTAGCATTTATTGTTGGAGAAGGCTGAAATGTGCAGATGAGCTCGCTTAACAGAATGCCTTTTACTTTGCATGTTGGCGTTATCTTTTCTGTGGGTGCTTAAGGAATCACGGCTCTGTGCATTACTCCTCAACACCATACCACATTTCGGTCACGATAACGAAGCACATTCTTCAGTCGTATCACGTCTGGTGCCCACCGTTTCATTAAATACGCAGGCATCACATTCACAGTTTGTAGCTGTGGGATTATAGTATAGGATTTTGTCTATATAGTGCTGAAAGATGTGAATGTGTCCCAGCGTAGTAACCGGAGACATGTGGCTGCGATTCCATTCAGGTGATGATGAATGAGACGGCGCAGCAGAATATGGAGAACCACCCAGTGATCCGAACCCTGTACGATCACGTGGACGAGGTCACCTGCCTAGCCTTCCACCCCACTGAACAGATCCTGGCTTCAGGCTCCCGCGACTACACCCTCAAACTCTTCGACTACTCCAAACCATCAGCCAAAAGAGCTTTCAAACACATCCAGGTAGTGCACTGCATGAGACGCGATGCGTATTTGTACGAGACGTCCATGAAATTGACGCGTTTGATTGTAGAAAAGTCAGTGCTCTTTAGAAAACAGAGCCATGCACTGATAGCAACGTAGGGACAAGAGAGATTTCTGTTGAGCACTTCAGGGTTTAAGTTCTTCAGCCTTCTGCGCGATTGTGCTTTATGCAGGAGTTTGGCCTGATCTGTAGTCTGGGTCTTTTCATCAGAAGTGTAAGTCTTGCACATAACTTTCTCCTCTCTCCTCCACAGGAAGCAGAAATGCTGCGGTCCATCTCGTTCCACCCATCGGGAGATTACCTGCTGGTGGGCACCCAGCACCCGACGCTGCGCCTCTACGACGTCAACACCTTCCAGTGCTTCGTGTCATGCAATCCGCTAGACCAGCACACCGACACCATCTGCGGCGTGAGCTACAACCCCAGCGCCAACAGCTACGTCACCTGCAGCAAGGACGGCAGCATCAAACTGTGGGACGGCGTGTCCAACCGCTGCGTGGCCACGTTCGAGAAGGCTCATGATGGGGCTGAGGTGTGCTCGGCTGTCTTCTCCAAGAACTCCAAGTACATCCTGTCCAGCGGGAAGGACTCCGTGGCCAAGCTGTGGGAGATCTCCACAGGCCGCACGCTGGTCAAATACACAGGTGAGAGAAGTAAACGCAGGTGGTGAGCACACGGGTGAAGAAGCATTCCTGTTCCCTGCTCTGAACCAATCAAGTCATTACATTTAGTTTTGTGCTTGAATTGTAGAATTTTCCAGAAGCTTTTGAGGTGAATTGTTGATTGTTGCATGCTCTGCGCACATTTTGTTACTTTATATTAAGATAATTATATACTGTTGTACAAAATTGCCGTAGCTGTAGTGCTAGCTGTAGCTTTAGCTGCGGTTGTGGTCATTGCTAGAGTTGTAGCTGCAGTCTTGGCCATAACTATGCTGTGCCTGGCTGTGGTCCGTCGACCTGGCACTCTAACCGCGTTGTCTCCTGTTCACCCGGGACAGGGGCGGGGCTGAGCGGACGGCAGACCCACCGCACGCAGGGCGTGTTCAACCACACGGAGGACTACGTGCTGCTCCCAGACGAGCGCACAGTTAGCCTGTGCTGCTGGGACTCGCGGACGGCCGAGAGGAAGAACTTGCTCTCGCTCGGACACAACAACATTGTGCGCTGCATCGTCCACTCGCCCACCAACCCCGGTTTCATGACCTGCAGCGATGACTTCCGCGCTCGGTTTTGGTACCGCCGCACCACCACGGACTAAAAGCTGCGTTACATGCAGCTAAGGGTGGAGGGGGTGGGGTGGGGGTATCCGGTTCTTCAGCACCCGTCTTCAGGACCCTACTGTTTGTCTTTGAACTGACTTTGAGACATCTCAAGAGGTAACAGACGTTGGGAGGGTTCTGTTAATTCCGCTGTGATTGCCATGTATGGACTTTTCCTCCTAGAGGGCGCTGTTTTACTGTCAGGACTTCGCAAAGGAATCTTGTCTGTTTCGAGCTCCAGCTTCTTCAGTGTCACCATGTCCATATTGAGGAATCTGAGCTTAACAGAGTTGAATATTCTGAACAGATGTTTGTTTTTTTGGTTTTATATATCTAATGTTTTACATATTTGAGCACAGAGAACATTGGTCTGTGAGTGACCAGTGGATTAGGTGCATTCTCAGTTGTTTTTGTTGTTGTTTTTTTTAAATAAAAATTCAAATAAAACCTTTACCATCGTGTTCATTTCCGTTTCATAATGATGTTGCAGAAGGAACACCATACCCAAACAGTTTCCTTGAACTTTCACAAAGAATTTAACAGACCGAACATCCACTCAATGTCGGTTAGAAACTGGGTTAAAAATATATATATTTTTGTGCCATTTCTGTTGGTAAACCACAAGTCTGTAATCTTTTTCATTACTTATGGTATCAAATTTTTTAACTGGATGTAGTACTAAAAAACACTCAACTACAAAGACTATTATTAAAAATTAATGGTTAGTACACATCTTGGTGGACAAAAACAACTCTAGTAAAAATACAGTTTTAATCTTGGTATGCAACACACTATAAGCCCTTAAATATCAGTTAGTATTAGGCTAATCTTAATTCTTTTTGCCTGTCTTCATGTATACTCATGATCCATTTTAACCCACATCTACCATGTAGGTGCTCCACCATCCTACATGTACACTGACACACTGCTTGTCTGGTGGCATGTGTTGGTTTTTACATCCATCTTCTACCCAGTTCATCACCAGGCAGTTTGCAACTCTAGTACTTTGGCCACATATTGATGTGCTGTAGTAATCCAGAAGTGAGAATATATGTATGTTGTGTGGAAATAACTGTTAGATCAACCAATCTGGAAGCCTTTTATATTAAAGCAATTAATTTCCCACCCATAATGCACCAGTAATATTTAATAATCTGTTCTTGAGCTCCACTGGTCATGTTTAACACTCATTTTTGTTGTAACAATGATTTATTATAATCATTTTTTTCAAACCCACTTGAGATGTGAAACTTGTTCTCATGTTTTAGCCTTCCTCTCCCCAGACCAATACCACAAAAAGCACAGTGCCATCTCAGAGCACGCAACGCAGCCCTGATGCTGCCTGCAAACTCACTTTTGGTCAATCAGATGCAGAGTCAAAGGCTAGAAATCGTGAGTGTGTGCTGTCTTCTACATATACTGTGTGGTGAAACTCTTCATATGGCCCAGACTTCTACATCACCACGTAAAACAATCAGCATGGTCTTTGGGTTTTTATATTTAGAGAGTAAAAGCAATCGGTCAGTGAGCCGTTTTATTTCAGCCCCTTGCATTAAAAAAAAGAGTTTAAAGCAGTCTGGAAATATGCTCTACTGTTCACATGTAAAATATTTTTTAAGAGAAGATGAACAGAGAAAATATACATATCACAGAAAATTTCATAGCTTGAGCATCTACATTTCAAGGTGCTCATAGTGTGAAGATGTTTATTCGAGATAAATGCTATAATGACCATCGATTTTCATTTTTGCACTCAGTGCCTTGAATATGAATTAATTCAGTTTACCAGCCATCTACCAGACTTCACATGTTTAAACCCTACGATTGCTGAACAAAACAGCCTGTAAGAAACATTTTATTATTACATCTACCTTTAACATTACAAACTGGGGGCATTACTGACTAATTGGACATGGGGATTTCTGTGCCTTAGAACACTTTCAAGATCCTCCTTTTCTTTACAGGTTTTCATTCATTCGGTCGCGTTTATTGGAGCTACTGACCACAGGCGTTCTCAGAACATTTTATTTTAATCATATGTTGTGTAATTAAGGGCTTTTCAGAGAATATGCAATGTAGATTTTCAGTGAAGAACCATCATTATTAGTGCAGTTTAATCAATCACAGTTAATAATCCATTAATTCATGGAATATTTAAACTGTAGAATGACTGGAAATGTTTTAAGGGGCATTCCTCTTGATGTTTTTTGAACAGGCATGGTTCATTACAGACTCTTGGGAGAGCTTTTTTTTCATTTGTTTTGTTTTTGGTCAGTAAATACCAAGAAGAAAAATGTGTCAAACTTTTATAATAGCTGGTGTCAGCTCACAATCCTCCGCCCTCAGCAAGCCATTCTCAAAGTTCCACTTCTTTGTGTTGTCTTGACAACAAAGCAGAGACGCTGGAGAATCATAGCTTTAAAAATAAGCCTTCAAAATAAATCACTTCAGAGCAAGCAGTGAAAGAAACAAGAGAGGAAGAAAAGACATTGGAAAATTAAATACTATGGAAAGTAAATGTTGGTTCAAATGTTATTGTAACTGGAAAACAAACAGCCCAGCCTCTTATTTCAAAGAAAAGTGGTGTTAGAACAAACAGTGGTCCTGACCACAACTTTCAGTACAGAAAGAGAAGGGGTGTGTCATACATCGAGGGGGTGGGAATAGCCGTGGAGGAACTCCGAACACTGATTGGCTCAAAGGTATGGCAGGCAGCAAGTATGATATGTCTGCATGTTTCTTCCACTCCCTCAGTGTAAAGTGTGTGGGACTCTTGAGTCAACTCAGGCAATGTGTGAGAAAGAGTCAGAGTCAGATATTCGGTTGCAGAATAAATTTCTGAGTGAGTGAAAAGTAGAACAGTATAGGAGTGAAGTGATAGACCACAGGATTCATCGTTCACATTTGTTGCCACAGTCACACATGATTAAGAGTGTCTGTGGGCT
Organism: Sternarchorhynchus goeldii; assembly: GCA_028565775.1. NCBI lineage: Eukaryota > Metazoa > Chordata > Actinopteri > Gymnotiformes > Apteronotidae > Sternarchorhynchus > Sternarchorhynchus goeldii. The sequence goes on along the minus strand of JAOXYF010000019.1, from coordinate 11,265,983 downwards.
CTCAATGGAACTTTGACTGGATTTGAACTTACTCTCTTAATCAGAGATTGGTTATGGAGGTAAGCATTTCATTCTTTAATGGTTTGATTCTTTCACATAAAGTATTACCTACCTGTTTATATTGCTGCAGATCCATTTCAGCCAACAAATTTTCAATTCTTCTTCTTCTTCTTCTTCTTCTTCTTCTTCTTCTTCTTCTTCTTATTATTATTATTATTATTATTATTATTATTATTATTATTATTATTATTATATGAAGCTTTGAGGCAAGTTTTGGTCTGTTCCTCAATTACTAGTCTGTTGTTACCCTCTTGCCTATATAGGGGTCACTTTCACCCATCACCTTTTCACCCATGACCCTTCAGCTGCTCAGACAGCATTTAAAGATGTCGTGTCAGCTCCCTCTCCTATTTTCATACACTCCATGACCTCCTTTCAAACCCCCACCCCTCCCTTGCACACACACACACACACCACCCCTCACCAGCCTTGTTTAGACCCCATACTTGCCGTGTGGTGGTAGTGAAACATGACACCACCCTACCCTGCGAGAGATAGGAAGAAAGAGGGGAGAGAGGGAGAGAAAAAGAAACAGAGAGAATAAGGCGAAGATAGAGGCCGTCGGCATGCTTCGCTCTGGACCCTGTGAAATCAACTTGCGAGCGAAGGCAGGAACACAGAAAATATCAGCGACGACAGCAGCTCCTAATCCTGTGTGATACTGCAGCTATTCTGAGAAACCAGAAGAAGTAACAGCTTAAAACTATGTTGTCACTTGCTGATGAACGCAGGGTTGAGAAAGCAGAGGGTTTTCCGGACCAGAATAGAGAATGAGTCAGAAAAGGGAATGACGTAGTAAAGCGAACTGTTGGCCTGCAAATTGTTCTCTTTCAGATGGTGCAACATTTAAAAATATTCTTTGGAATAGTAAGACCTACGAGTAAGATCTATTAGTGAAATCTATCAGATATGAAACATTTCACAACTGTTTTCATCAGCCAAATGTTTCTGCGTTAATAACACCAGTTTTTGTAAAACTATATACTGAATATAGTTTCACTATGTATTGCAATATATTGAAATCAACTTTATACCAGTTATTCTGACATAATATGAACACAAACAAAAAGGCTGAACATTCTTCTCTTGAAGGTTTCAGCAGCCAAGGAGATGAATTGTGTCTGAGCAAATTCCTGTATCTCTGCATCTCCAGACGTCTGTCTCGGTCAGTCTTGGTGTGTGTGTGTGTGTGTGTGTGTGTGAGTGTGCACGTGTGTCCAGGCATGCTGAGTGTCTCGCTGGACAGAGCTGAAAGAAGCAATGAGGAATCTTAGGAAAGTTTTCTTGCCAGCAGTTTATACTGAAGAAAGAGGATAAATAAGACAGAAGTCGATTCATGTCTGCTCAGAAGACTGTTAGGGTGTTTGTTTTATTTCAGTTGATTGGGTTAGTGAGTTTAGACTATTAACAAATGGATCTTTGTTTATGGAAATGACTTTGTCCATGTGCATGTATTTCAGACTTGAAATGCAAGATCTGATGTTTTACTGTTTACATTATGCCACAGATCACATTATAGGACACATATCACATTATCAAAAATTAGATTTTGTTAGGTCTGTTGTTGGAACTATGATTGGTTTTGATGGTAACACAATGCTCCATCTGTAAACATGATTATTTAGAGCAACACATCCGTCTCTACATCAAGTGTTACAGTGGAAACTGGAACATTTACATCCGATTTAAAGGGTTTCTAGAATTACAGCCCTTTATGTTCTGAGGCCCACAGAATTTCCACTCTTCCTTTCATTCAAACACCAGATGTGAAGACCAAGTGGCCAACCGGTAAAGTACCAGCGAGCACAGAATCCAGAACCACATGTGAATGTTTCAACAGAAGTGATATTTCAGAAGAAAATGTCATCTCTAGAGGTGATATTTTAGCAGAAAAGCTACATCTCAGTGCAGTGTTTATCCTAATGATCATGTCACTGAGATGTTATAAAATGTTCCTGTGTTTCTCAGCTGGCCAGCATCGAGTTGGGATCTTCACAAAAGAGGCTTTTCAAGTCCAAACCTCATGGTAATGCTGAGGCACATGAGGAAGAAATTGTTTTTTAATTGGTTGTGCGTATGTGTGTGTGTGAGTGTGTGCGTGATTTCTCTGTTCTAGATTTTGAACTAGCACTGCCAATGTGGTATAGTGCAGGCACGCACACAATGCGGGTTATATAGCTGAGGGTTGTAGAGCACGACAGTATGTAGAGTAGTAGGGTATGAGGTACTATGAATTCATACTCTACTATGAACTCTGGCTCCATCTCAGAAAGTGTCCACACAACAGGTCCGACTTTGTTCTGACCCTCCGGATCTGTGGCAAGCAGCTGCCATGCCACTTAACCCATCTATAACCTTGGAAAGGATTGCTTTTCTTGTTTGGGTTCGTAGGTAACTATGATGCTGTCAGCCGGTCTGAGTCCTCGCTTGGTTAACACATCTGAACCAGCCACATCGGGTCATTCACTATCATTTACTACAGACACTGCAAACAAGAAGTAAGAAAACAATGAAATGATGAAAAAAACTACTTGAAACAAGTAAAATTATCTGCCAGTGGGGTGAGAAAATTTTGCTCTGCAAGATTTCATAAAACAAGAAAGAAAGTCTTACACACATTTACATTTACAATTATGGCATTTAGCAGATGCTCTGATCCAGAGTGACATACAAAGAATAGAGTGATGTACAATAGAATGCATCCAATATACATTTGAACTAGATCACTGCTAGAATACAAGTAATAAACTGCTAGTCCTAGTATGAGTACTATTAAACAATAATAATACAGTAACAAATAGGTACTAGAATTTTAAGTTACTCAGCATTGGTAAGAGCAATGAAAGAGCAGCATCAGTGCTCACTGAGATACTCTTTAGTCTGCGTTTGAAGACTGCAAGGGATTCTGCAGTTCGGACAATCAGTGGAAGCACATTCCACCATCTTGGAGCCAGGGCAGAAAAAAAGTCTGGAAGATTGTCTGCTATTGGACTTGAAGCATGATGTTTCAAGTCGAGCTGTAGTTGATGTTCGAAGTCCTGGAGGTACGGATCGGGTTTTGACCATCATCATCGTGTAGGAGGGAGCTGATCCAATTTTTGCTTTGTAAAGAAGTATCAGGATTTTACATTTGATACGCGAAGCTACAGGAAGCCGGTGAAGGGAACGCAGCAATGGAGTGACGTGTGAACTTTGGAAGGTTGTAGACTAGTCGTGCTGCTACATTCTGGATCAGTTGTAATGGCCTGATGACCCACACAAAAGTCTATGTGAGTCTTTAAGTTAAAACTTAAGGTCCCTTGTTTATTTTCAAGATTTTCAATTTTCACTTTTAGCAATGGAGAGTTTGTAATCTCTCCACATTAACAGCCAAGATGAGCAACAACGCTTTATTCTCAGTACAAAAGTTTAAACATATCCTGAGTGGGGGTTTTTGCTTGGTAGTTTTTTCTTAGGTAAAAATAAGTGCTCTTTTTTCAGCTTAGCTGCTACACAGTCGCACTTTGCTGATGACAACACAGTGCTACACTGCTGCATGCTGTGGCCAGAGCGCTTCAGGAAGAGGTTTAACCCTGTGGTCAGGCTGGAGATGGTACAGGACGTCCGTTTTGAACCTCAACCACAGGGGGAAGAACTGATAAGCTCGTGTATCAGCAGAAGACCTACATCGAGTCTCTCTCTCTCTCTCTCTCTCTTACTCTCACTTTTTTTCTCAAAGAAGTAATTTTCTCATAGAAGGTGAATTCTTTTTCACCTTTTATATACTGATTTATATTAGCTGTTCACTGAGCCCTAGAAAGGACATTAATATTTATATTATCTGTTCTCTGAGTCCTAGAGAGGACATTAATATTTATATTAGCTGTTCGCAGTGCTCTAGAGAGAACATTAATATTTATATTAGCTATTCGCAGTGCTCTAGAAAGGACATTAGTATTTGTATTATCTGTTCGCTGTGCCCTAGAGAGGACATTAATATTTATATTAGCTGTTCGCTGTGCCCTAGAAAGGACATTAGTATTTGTATTAGCTGTTCGCTGTGCCCTAGGCATGACATTAATATTTATATTAGCTGTTCGCTGTGCCCTAGGCATGACATTAATATTTATATTAGCTGTTCGCTGTGCCCTAGAGAGGACATTAATATTTATATTAGCTGTTCGCTGTGCCCTAGAAAGGACATTAGTATTTGTATTAGCTGTTCGCTGTGCCCTAGGCATGACATTAATATTTATATTAGCTGTTCGCTGTGCCCTAGAAAGGAACTTTGTCCTCATTGATACCCAGCATCTTTTCTGGTAGTACACACTTCATCAGAACCCACTTTGTGGTTGATAGAACTTACTTACAGTTGCAGAAGTAGTGTCTCCACTCCTTCCCTCCCTCCAACACACACACACACACACACACACACACACACACACACACACACATACACACATACAGTGGGAAAAGTTATTGTGCCTGTTTTTGCAGAGCAAATTCTGTTTAATTCAGAGAGAATATACATGCAGTGTTGGAGATCGCCAGAAGCCTTCTGCATACAAACATATACATTTCTTTCAAGCCAGCAGGACGTACTGCAGGACACACGTCACATTGTCTCCTCATCTTCTGCTCCAGAGCGGGACCCATCATCGGTATATTTGGGTGGCATTTTATGTACACACACAGGCATGACTACACACATGCATGGCTTCTAGAGTCATCTTGTGTGTGTATGTCTTTTGCTTGGTGGTCTTTATTAGTTAGTGCCTCCGGGGCTCTGTCCAGGGCGACTCAGATGTGTGTTTAGTTTATGGAGAGGGCCTGACCTCGCATGACCTCACATGAGACAGAGGTGCTTTCCACCCCCTGTGAGGCCAGAGGTCAAAGTGAATTGGGAAGGCATGATTCCCACAGGATGTTTTTTAGTTTGTTTGGCTTTGGTCTGAAACATCTAGTGCCAGTTCACACAAGTCAGGAATTTACACTGGTTGTATATGTTCTCCATGTCCTTGACAAAAACCAAGACTGGTATAATGTACTGAAGCGCCCATTTTAAAGTTTCCATAGTAAAAACAGCTGCTGTGGAAAGGTAGTGTTTCTGTGGAAGGTTAGCACTATACCTGTAATTAACGCATCGGATGAGGTCACAAGAGCAGAGTACAAAGGCCCTAGTATCAAAGCTTTGATACCACAGGCCACCATTCTCACCATGCCCACACTTCAACATTGTTATTGGGCCACAAGTTAGAAAAGGAAAAGAGAGAGAGGGAAAAAGGGAGAGAGAGAGAGAGGGAGAGAGAGAAAGAGAGAAACAGCTGCTCAGAGAGGGCTATGCCCAGTTGTCTTAGTCTTATCCCTACAGACATGTGCAGGAATCCCAACACCACACAGCTGAATCTGACCTTGTTTCTGAGGGTGGGTACACACACACACACACACACACACACACACTCAGAAATGTACACACGCAGCAAACAGCGTAGTATAGACACATGTATACTGTCTGTAAATCTACACACACACACACACACACACACAGAGCACAAAAATGTTTAATGGAAAAGTCATTTTTGGTTCTTGCAGTCCCTCCACCATGCTGTGTATCACCCGTACTCAGACGGTGTACGGGGGGA